>DWFV01001152.1:0-11816 GCA_018246775.1 Parelbella machaon machaon
GCAATCTGCACTTGGAGGGAATTGTGGTAATTAAGAAAAAACGATTTTTTAATGTATTGACGGGCATACAATAACAAAAATACTAAAATTAATTACATTAGAGATTTGAAAATTATATTATAACAAACTTTGGTATACATCAGATAGTATTGCTAAAATTTAAGGATTAATTTTGCAGATTGCCGGATTTGATCCAAAACACCAAAGAATGCCCCCTTTTAATCCCAAGTAACTGACAGATTGCCGGGTTTGATTATAACAAAAAATTAATGGCTTCAAGAGTGTAAAAAATAAGTTAAACTACTTAATTTTATGAAAATTTACCGTCATAGCTGTTATACCTACATAGTAAGTTGTCCCATCAGTAACGCGTATTTTGATTGTAGCCATTTTTTAATGTTGTTGTCGAAGGTAATTCTTGGAGTTCGAAATTTCTTTTACGTTTGTCCAATTTAAATATTTTTTAACATTAGTAAATGTAAATCGATTAGTTTAGTGTAAGTCACATATATAATCACAAATCATTTCGTCAAAATTGGTGATAGAAATGAAGTTTCCTACTGATTACATGTTGATGTACCTACTGATGTCTATTTCTTTTATTTTTATGGGATATATTGTTGGTGCTGGGGAGCAAACACTCCATTATTGTAATGAAATACGATTGACTCAGGCGCTTGGAGTCACGATAACGAGATTCTTTGCTTGGATCAATAACTGGATAAGCGCTGAATTCGCGGTACGAGGTAGTGAGGATTATTTAATGTGTGCTCAATAGGTCGATGAACAGATATTGGTAACGGCTTTGTCTCCTCTTTTTCGTTTCTCTCCCTGATCTCAATTTTATTTGAATTTCAAGTAATTTATCTAGCACTGACCGTTGAAAAGTACTCTGACGAAATAGGATGAAATAATAAACAAAAACATGTATAGTCAAATTTAGAACATCGTTACGTAACAGAAAAACAGAATTATTCAAAAGTAGTTTTGTGCCATCAATGCAAATTCATCAACGACGTAAGTCACGCGTTTTGAACGTCGCTTATAACCTTATCGCACTACCCTTCGCGTGATTTTAAATTTTTGTAACGCTTGAAAAATTTGTACCCCACCAGCAAGGAAGTTAATAACGATATGATTCAAAATTTTAGTTGTATTTCTAAAGGTATAGCCTGAATTTTAAAAAGTTGTGTGATATATGTTTAATATGATTTCTTAGGTTTACATTGATCATCATCGCCAACTTCTTTGTATCATAAACATTTTTGACAGCCCTCCGATATTTTCTATACAATATAAATGTCTCCTTAAGCTTAGTTACACATTTATATTTATATAGCATAAACATCATAAAAACACTCAATTATATGTGTATAAATTTATGGAGAACCAAATGGGACACGCTAGGGCCTAACAAATATTTGTATTTTTATATATGTAATCTATGAAAATCGTATAAAAATCTGTTACGATGTTTGTATTGTTGCAAACGTACTCAGCTTACATTTATGTAAGAATTTAATTGCATACACTTCATATCAGAATAAGTTTATGTTGTAATAATGAATAGAATGTTAAATGAGTGTGGTATTTTATGTATATCTGTGGTCGTAGGGAAAAGAGAAGGCTGTTGGCAGATGAAAGATCAAAGAAGCCTCTCTCAAGTTTAACCGCAGTTCCGGCGCAAAACTCAATATAGCGTTCCTTTATGTCTTCTTACTTTCTTTTTACTAAATTGTATTTTAAAACGATAAATATTTATTTGTTTATAAATCATGGCTCTTTTTCTTAGCCATTAAACACTTATTTAATTAAAGAATTCGTTATTTTAAAGGAAATTTAAAATAAGGCCAGACACGCACGGACAACTCCCATCAACAGGTTATTAGGAATGGCTATACTCAGTTTATTCACGCCGGGTATTTTATGTACTTAAAAACTGTTAATATAATTTGTATATATGACAATGTCGTTAGACTGTATTGAAAGGTTTATTTTAAACTTCTTTCTTTAAAAAACGATGTGAGTTTGTTTTAATGCATTAGTAGTGACATCTGGCGAAATAACGGAATATCAATTATACGTTAATAAATTGTTTCATAGCAACAAAAAAAATATTTAATACTCAGCTTAGCTTTTTATATCCATTTTATTACGTTAGAAATAAAATACATTAATAATAATATAATATATAATTCACTCATTTTCATTCATGAAACTAACGATAAATGTCGGCACTTCTGCACCGTCTGTAGATAATTGTATTTGCCGCCTGCAACTATCGTCCGTGCGTAGGAAGCTATATGTCTAAAAATATAACCAGACCCTAGGCAATCGATTATTGATTACCAACAAGCGCTCTCCCCTTTGCCGTGTTGCGTCGAACGAGACAACATCGCTGAGACCTGCAGAATTTCCTGGTGGCGATTAACTTGTCAACAGGCTTGTCACAACAGCTATACATTTAACCTTCGTGAGTTCCTTATGAATTGGTATTATTTACTCAACTGTTCCTTGTTTTAACATAAATTCATGTCCTGAAGACCTATAGTCTGACAAAATGGCGACGGTCGTGGAGCTAAGGTCGTCATTCCAGGAGCGGCTCAAAGAAGCCGATCTGGAATTCCATCCTTTAGATTTGGAAAGAATAAAGGATGATAAATACCTCCGTCGCGTTCTGAAACACACCGACCATGACATCACGCTAGCGACCGATATGCTTTTTGAGATTTTCACATGGCGTCAGATGGTTGATGCGAACGATATTAATGAAGACAACATCCGTATCGATTATATCAAGGAGGGTATAATATTCCCCCACGGCAGAGACATTGATGGCTGTCTGTTGCTGATAATAAAATGCAAGAAACACACCAAGGGTGCGATGGATTTCGAAGACATAAAACGTTGTATCATTTACTGGTTCGATCGTATAGAGCGGGAGGAGAACGGTAACAAAATCACCCTTTTATTTGATCTCGAAAACTGTGGCCTCAGCAATATGGATATGGACTTGATCAACTACTTGATCCTGCTCCTTAAAAGCTATTACCCATATTTTCTGAACTACATTCTCATATATCAGATGCCATGGGTTATGACTGCAGCGTTTAAGCTGATCAAGTCTTTGTTGCCTGCTCGTGGAATTGATAAGATGAAGTTTGTGAACAGAGAGGGCCTGAGAGACTATGTCAATCCCGATCAAGCTCTAAGTTGCTGGGGCGGTTTGGACAATTATGTGTTTGAGTTCGTACCAGAAGCCAAGCAGGATGCTGCATCAAAGAAAGTGACATTTGCCGAGCGAAATAATCAGCACAACTCTGGAGAGCTCTTATATCTCACTCCTAATGACACAATATATTTTAAAGTGGAAGGGGACGATATCAGCGGGCAGTTTACAATCATGAATATGGATGATAGTGTTGTCTCCTACAAAATTAGGACCACCGCTCCAGAGAAATTCCGTGTCCGACCCAGTTCAGGAATTCTCACCAGTGGAACATCTCAAACAATTGTCATTACTGTACAACCAGGTTTCAATGCTCGTACTACTGCAAAAGACAGATTCCTGGTCATGGCTGTGCAAGTACCAAAGGCAGATATGACTCAGAAAGAGTTGGCTAAAATATGGCAGGAGAATTCAGACAATAAAGCTGATGAGTACAGGCTCAAATGCTATTTCCCTGAGCGAGCAAAGCCAAGGAATCCCAACCTGGAGGATGAACAAGCTGAGACTCAATCTCTCACTGATTTACTCCGCACTGTTGAAGAGAAACAAAATACCATGCATTCGACTCTCAATGACATGAAGATGATGCAGTATTTCATGATTGCAATGACAGCGGTGGGAGTCATATGTGGAATTACTACATATGTCTACGTCAGGAACTGTGAGAGGTTGTATTCGACCTTCTAGTATTTGGACCCAGTGGCTGGTATAGCCACTGATCCCTTCAACAAGTTCAGACTAGTGATGATCTCCATACTTATCATGTTTTTAATTGTGAACATTGCCATATTGTTAGGAATCAGAAATGTTGAGGAAGTGAGCAATCAGTGATCACATACACAGTAGTTTGTGGTAGATATATCTTAGAGTAATGCTCTAATTGCTTTGAATAGTTCTTCATCAACCATATAATGCATCTGTTGAAGGGAGAGTATATTGCCTGGCTTAGAAACATTTCCATATAACAATTTTGACCCTCTTTTTCTCATACAAATGATGTTAAAATAATAGACAGATTTTGGTTCTTAAAATTTTGAATTATTGGAGTCACCTTGCTGCAAACGGTGGGGCTCATGAAGAAGAACCTGATATACATTCAAAACTAGGCTAGTTCAAATATGCATGAATAAACTTTCATAAGACATTTAATAGTTTCTCAAAATAACTATATTGGGAATAAAACGATTATTTATTAATAGAAAATGTTTATATGCTTTTTGAAGAACTTTTAAGTATTATTAATAGGGCCATTTTTAATAGTTGTATCGTGACATACTGCAACTGAAATTTTTGTTACACCATATTTTATTTAAAAGTCAATCATTACATTTTAATGCTAATCAAACACAAATCAGAACAGTGATAATATAGAGGCAGTGAGATAAAACTTGGAACTATCAGAAAGCTTAATAGTCCTTTTACATTTACATATCAGCTTAATGCCACCCAAAGTCAAGAACATCAAACAGGAGAAATAAGAATCACACAATCATGTATCATGAATAGTGTATTTAAATACCTCCATTAATAAATCAATAATTTCATAATCATTGTAATCTCTTATCATTACCTACATAATTTTTATACACACCAGAGTTTCCAAATTTATAATTTACAAATATTCCTATAATTTCCATTCTTAAATTGCAACTTTTGTATCATTCTATTAAGTTTCTGTCCCATATTCTAGGTATAACTCTTCAAGCATTGTTATTCATGTTTCTGGAACTGTGTACTCTGTCAATATTGCTGCCCTATTGATATATACTTAAGCAATAATCTATAAGACCAGTAGTCCTCTAACAGAAATGACACTTCAATGTGTGATGTGGTCATGCTTATGATACTTGTAAAATAAAACCATGTAGAATTATACTGTTTCATAGACAATTCAATTACTCATCATATTACTTTACTGTGGTACTACCATTACCTGAGTCTTCTCTGAGAGTGAGTTTTACTGGTCAAAGCCCATATGGAATAAGAAATTACCGGTTAATTATAAGCAAGTTATTAAAAATTAAAACATTAAACTGCTTCAAGTGTCATATGAATAATGCAAGCAACATTGTTATGAGGTCTACAGATTTAAAATTTAGGATCTCCACAATTGTAAGAAGAATGGAAGGCAGTTTATCAGTACAGATATTTAAGTACTTTTAATACTTTGAAGGTAGATTGCAAAAAATCTTTGCTCTTCTTGAGTCATATTATTATCAGGCTGTCTCAAACTTACCATACATAAATGGATTATAGAGTGAACTAACAACAAAATCTTATTATTGAAAAGTTTATTTTCTTTACACTGTTGTATTGTAGTTTTGTTAAAAATCATTATTTGTCAAAGAATAGTGTTCTTAAATGAACTGCCTTCTTATTAGCTGTCATATAATTATATAGGCACAATTGTTCGTACAAAACTGCATTTAATCTAAATAAAATGTAAGATGGTGGTGATGAATGTAAAAATGCACATTGGATTGGTAAAGATATTTGGCACTTTGTTCTCCTTGTCCACCATGTAATGGACTTGGTGAGCTGATATAAGATTAGTCATTAGGCATAAGGCATAGGCATAAGAAACCAGTCATATTGATCTTTAATTAGAAAACATATCAGTATTATTAATGGTATTCATTCAGTGTCACACTGACCTGATTTGATGACCTGACAACTGTTGAATCAATGGCAATTCTCATACCATAATGGATATTGTCTATCATGTTAGAATTATAATTAAGACAAGTATAGTTATTGTGCTATTTAACTATTCACAATCAGCTATTCTATGATCAATGGAATAAATTGACTGTATCTGCCATTAATTTGGTGAATAAAAATTATATTAAGGGAATGATGAAGTGTATTTATCAATGTTTTATTAATAGAGACAATTAATGAAAATGTTTGAATGTGTTTGCCATAAATAAGGTATTTGTCATTAATTTGGTGACTACAGGTAAATATAAGTGAATAATGTGGAGGAAGATGTAGAATCTTTTTGTCATTATCTTGGTGAATACAGATGGTTGATTAGGAGGGAGAGGTGCATTGTATTTGTCATTAATTTGGTGAATACCATTTACTATTTGAGAGGCCAAAATGTATTTGTCATTAATTTGACAAGGACAGATGATTACTTAAGAAGGAGAGATGGATTGTATTTGTCATTAACTTGATGAATACAGATGATTGCTTAAGAAGGAGAGGTGGATTGTATTTGTCATTAATTTGATGAATACAGATGATTACTTAAGACAGAGAGGTGGATTGTATTTGTCATTAATTTGATGAATACAGATAAGTCAAGTTTAACGTTTCTGCCATTAACTTGGTGGAGAATGGATACAGTAGTAAGAATGGTTCCAATGTAACATTTAAAGCAAAATCTGTTGTGTTATTACTTCCCTGTCATATAATATATTTGCATATATGCCAGCGCGTAATTTAAATTTTTCTGCGCGACTGTCCATGGAATCTATGTTCGTAACGAATTTAGTATTGCTTTGGCGAGTTTTGAGCATTAACTTTTTTGTTTAGCTCCAAATTGCTATTGTACATAAGTTATGTGTAATGACAATTTAGGTCACTATGGTTAACATAAGTTATGTGTAATGACAATTTAGGTCACTATGGTTAAGTGATGACTATAGCAATCTAACATCTATATATCTACATGCAATGGCACCAGCAAATACATTGTAATGTCTATGCAGTATGTGCAGATTTGACTGGTGATGGCGAAAATGGGAGTTTACATGACAGTTATATTTTATCACAATATTTAATATTAATAAACCCCATATATTATGCCCTCGGTATATTCAGAGGCCTATTTAATCGTACTATAAGGACTTTTAAGCTTTTATTAATACATTTATTTTGCTTGTGACAGTGACATGTTTAGATGTATTGTTTTTAATCAATATATGTATTCATAATATTAGGTAAACAGTTTTGTTGATGGCTTTACCTGCTTGTCTCTAGTGTACTCATTTCCATTCTGAAGCTATCATTTTAAATCAAAATGTTATTTTTAATATTTAAACTTTTATGATCTGATTTAGTTATCTAAATGGATTGTTGAAAAAAAACTATGCCAAAGTAGATTATGGAAATTCTATTGGGAATTTTTTTGATCTGTTTATATTTTGTACTTACTGGTTTAAAATTGAATGTCTCTTGAGTGTCTATATCTATGATAAAATTGTGTATCAGCCTTATTCACATGTTTTATCGAATACCTTGAATAGTTAAGGGTCTAGCGATATGTGTCATGCGATTTGTGCCAACCATGTGCAGGACATCCCGAGAATCACATTTGAATTAGGCGGGATACATAAATTTAATCAAACCAGTATCTATAATGAAAAATATATATATAATATTATATATAATATTTTTTTTTTTTTTTATAATAATAGAATATATACATTAAGGAACTCTGACAAATTTTGATTTGTATTAAAAAAAATATTTCTACATGAAGACTAACAGTCGGATAACGTTTATACTTCCTGTCCGTTGACATATATATTCTATTTACTTATTAAAAAAATTTAAGTAAACATATGTCATGAACTCCCGCCATTTTGAAAGAAAATTCAGAAAAAGTTAACAAACTGACATTATTTTACTTAATATTTAAACTTTAATGTTAAGAATAAATCTGGGTTTTCTCTTCAATGACGAATATTTAACATGCCAAATCGTCGATATCATTATTTATTCTATATCCCAGATCACTGAGTAGTTTTGTGTGTAGTGACTGTGGTGAAACTGATTTAGTAGTTCTTACTTTCGATATTTAATATACAATTATACCTACGTATTATATTTGTCTATGATTGAAGTGGTAAATGTTCGAGCTGTTTTTAATCGCAGTATTCTAAACAGAACAGCCATGTTTCTGGTACCAAATTGACACTTGGTGTAAAATTTTAGAGCATCCGATTCATTTCCGTTTTTAATGAGAAAGTTAAATGATAAAGAAAACAGGATTCGCTTAACATTTACTGCAATTAAAGAAAGATAATTTGATGTGAAATGTCTTTGTATATGACATAAGCAGTAAAAGGCTTTTAGAAAGATTTTTTTATTAAAGACATTCAAACGCAATGATTACGATGCAAAACGAAACATAAGATGTATATTATGTCCTTCTTTAAAATGAAAATTTGTTATGTCCTAGAATGTCATGTACACTTTTGGTTTTAACGAATTTTAAATGGACTTTTTTAAAAGGTCTATCTTGTTAATTGTGGATTTGTAGCGCCATCTAGCGGAACAGAATGAGATTGTGTAAATTAAACTTTTGTGCGTGTATACGGTATTTTTTTGGTATGTGGTTTGTTTATATTCATTTCTATTTTTATGGGAATATTTTTTGTACCTGTTTAATTTTAAAAAGTACTATTTAAGTTGGTATTATTTTTATAGGAATTTTACTTCACTTTGTCATAGTTAAACTGAGACAGAGTTCTGTTGACCGCTCAAATTATCTTAAGCTGTGTCACTTATTTTAACAAGTTATAATCCGTGCGCGATAACTCGAGTTCACTATATATGTAATCCTTTCGATACTTAAATATCGACCTTTATCAGTTTAAAAAAGTTTTATGATTTATAATAAACTCCTGGAGTCTGTTAAAACATCTAATAATAGGTTTACCTTCACGTTGTACAAACATTCTCCTGTGACGTCATCATGCGAGTTTCGTATTATCGCCCACGTTTTGTAAGTTATTTTGTGATATTATTTATGAATATTTTTTTAATACAGTAGGTAGTAGAGACACTAGAAAGTAGTGGGGTTACCTACATGGGGATGTGGGAGTGAAAAGGAGAGTCGATTGTCAAAAAAATAATTTGAACTTTTTATATTCGAAGCGTGATAAGAGGCGAGACTGTAACAAATTTTCTGTCTTGTTTTTTGGTGAAAAATGTAAGTTGTTTAGAAGTGATAAATATAAAAATGGTTTTATTGAAAAGTTTTGGCCGAGCCGCACCCATGCAAATCTTTTTAAAGGCTATTTATTGCATTTTTTATAATGTATTTTTTACCATAAGTAATGCACACTTAAGAATTTACAAAAAAAAATTCAAAGGTGTGTAAAGTCTGCCAACCCGTACTTGGCCAGCGTGGCAGACTACGGCCTTAACCCTCTCAATATGACAGGAGGCCCATATTCCAACAGTGAAATAACAAATGGGTCGATTATTATTATTATTTTATTGTAATTAATTTTAAAAAATTACAGTTATGGGAGGTGTAAAAACCATATAGAAGCTAGCGACATCTGGGAGGTAGTTAGACGCTAGGCGGCGCTGTCGTTTTTGAATGCTAATACATTTTTCTGATATAATTTACGCAACATATTGTAACTACTCGCTTTGATATGTCAGAGTACCTACATTTTATATGATATCTACTTATTGGGTGTAATAAAAATCTCTAAAAAAACTGTTGTTTATTTTGTTGTATCTTCCTATTTTTTAAATTAATATTATCTTTTTAGTATAATGATCCACATACGTACCTATTAATAACCACAAATTATTTTATTCACTGCAAATAATATATATTATGCATATATGTATATCAATGCTTGTTTCTTATTTTCTTTTTTAAATACACACTAAATTAGATCTCTCATTACATATATTACTTTCCTTTCCTGGCGCTGCTGGAAGAGATCTCTCTTAGGGATAAGCAGTGCCATTGTACATCTCTTTTGTATGATTTTTGCTAATTATTGTTTTGTGTACAAAATTGTTAAATATTTAATCGAGAACAATAAAACAATCTCACACACATCAAGGTATTTATTGTAAAAAAATATATATCTGTACATTTCGTTACTGTTAACTAGAGACAAAACTTTATTATTTTAATTTAGGCAAAAATGTCTATAAATTAGATTTAAAATGGAGCAGAATGGAAACTATCGTTTTCTAGTTCGAGTAAGGTGGTAGGCAGACAAACTACAACTATTCTTCGAAGTGTAAACTGATCTCAATATTAATAAATTATAAGCTGTTTTATCCCTAATTATGTAGAGCCTGTGCTACCGCGCTACCGTGACCAGACATCTGATAAAATGCAATAAAAGATTTCTGAATTCATACTTCTATTCTAGACCCAAGCACAATACTTATGCTTATAACCCAATATTTGAATTGTCTACGAATGAAATCCACAACTTCCAGTGCTGAAGTCTGTCACTAACCACTGAAGTAATATTCCAGTCAGATATAAATCAAAGCTGATGTGAAAATCTAAGATTATTGTTATTTGAAGACTTACTTGGATTGTATTAAAAAAAGGCTTCAGTAAAACATGCATTGGGTTTAGTCTCCACAGATAAAAATAATAACTCATTCACATATGAATTGTTAACCCTAGGGACAGAATCAATAATAACAAAATTTGGCATAAAGTCCAACAATCTTGCAAATGGACTATTATACTATTAAATAAAAACTGAAGGGTACGTAATTAAAAACAATATTCAGTATTGTGAAAGTTGTCCTAGCAACACCTGGACTGTAGACTTGACTTGGAAGTAAATAGACTCCCCAATACAATATATCCATGAAAGCTTTACTTTGACTCACCCAGAAATACATATGCTAATTGCTAATTTCAAAAATTAAAAAAATCGAATGTCTTATTGTTAGTCTTCAAACACACGTAACGTGAATACTAAATTTAAACAAACATTCATATACTAATGCTATGTTCATACTGGACAAATTTAAATGGAAAAAATATTTAAAGAACAAATATTTGAAATATAAATTAATATCTACTTCATTCCTGTCATAATGGATGTACACTTTGCCAAGGGTTTTTTATATGCACAGAGATTTTTTTGTACTGAATTATTAGAGAATCAAACCACTTTCTATGGAACGTAACATCACACCTGTAATCCCCGAAGGGGTAGGCAAAAGAGTGTAGTACACTCCTACGTTTCGCCAATTATGTTTAAGTCCCATGGAATTGGTGGTGAGCCTATTGCCATACATCAGTCATCGGGCACAGATCCAAACTCTGAGTTACTACTAGAAATTGTAAATTAGAAAAATCCAATAGTACCCAACCCGGGATTTGAACTCAGGACCTCCCTATCGGTAGTGAAACAGCCATTCAACTAATGAGGCAGTCTTTAGGAACTTTCTATGGAGATATTGTATTTCCGTCAAACACAGGTAGGCAGAGGTACCCTATCACAATAATTCAGTTATGTTCTACATCCCAGCTTGGAATAGATAAATATAACAGATAAAAGTATCTCTAAATGAATCCTTCATATTTGTGTCTGAGGTAAATTCCAAAGAATCTGTTGTTCGAGCTTTTATTTTCCCACTAAAAACTTTCGAAGCTATCTATTTTTTGAGAATCAATTTATTATTATTCTGCGACCACTCTGCTTCCTCCTCGCTTCTCGCTCATCATCTGTTCCCAGTTTTTGGCTACCGTGCAGTACACCTGCATGGCAGCTCTGGCATCTTCCACCGAGCTGTGCTCCCCGCCTTGGATATCAATTCCTAACATTTCTTTTGCTAGTCGCTTGAGAGAGGG
>DWFV01001153.1:0-11816 GCA_018246775.1 Parelbella machaon machaon
TGCGCCCACACGCCGCCGTCGCCCGCCTCTGCTCGCGTCGCGTCGGTAGCGGCGTCGCCCGCGGCGGCCGCAACCGCCACGGCCTCTTCCCCCGATCCGATCATATCGATTTCCGCTTGCGCCTGAAAAATCAAAACCCGTTTCATTTATATCCCAACATCCATCTACCACGTACGACTACGTTACGTCGGTATTGCCATTGTGTAATGTTGCATACTATATGAATAGGTTGGCTTGATTGCGAATTTTCTATAGAAGATCTGAGCAGATTCTTTGGCTTTCCCATCGTGTTAATAGCATCTAAATTATATTGTTTTCTTGTTGTTTGAACTTCGACCTTTAATTAAGTAAGACAAAATTATGGATTAGTTATTTAGTTTCGTCTTTATTCGACACGCACATGTGCGATATATTTTGGGCTATTGTTTTGGAAACGACAAAAGGGGATCGCAAGCACACAAAAAATTATGTGCCATGTGTAACAATGAATTCTTAAACCAAAGGAACTCCTCCTGAACTCCTTGCACAGGGGAGCGCTAATTGCAAATTGGAAGTACTTTCTTAGTTCCAAGTGGATCTTTAAGGTGAGTAGGTGAGGAGTGGGAGTTACCTGCAGACGCACGTCGCAGAGCGCGTGGTCCTTGCGCAGGCGGGCTAACGCGTGCAGCAGGTGCGTGGCGTGCTGCGCGCCCGCCGCCGCCTCGCCCGCCTCCGCGCCGCTCGCCTCGCGCCGCTGCGACGACTCGTCCAGCGACGACTGCGACGCGCACCGTACCATCATGCTGCACTCGCAACGACACGTTATATACATGTATGTACGGATGGTGTTTAATGGCCGTAGGGCCGAGTGGCCTGGTCGGCTCGATGCACCTTGAGCCGCAAGGGCCTATCGACTTAAATCAAAGTTTAATAATATTTTTTCCAAATCATTTCATTTTAGGCACGTTACATTTTAAAAGAGCTTGTCGACCGGTCAAACAACTCTTTAATGCAAAATTTTTTCACCTGAAAACGAAGCAAGCGCGACTGCCGACCGGAAGGTCTTAGATTCTAATCCCGGGTCGAGTACTAGGGGATTTTACTAATTTAGAGTTTCTAGTGACTCGGAGTCTGAATCTATGCCTGGTGCATGGCAATAGGCTCACCACCTATTCTTGGGGACATAAATGTAACTGGTGAAACGTGGGAGTGTACTACACTCCTTTGCTTACACCCTCGGGTATTACAGGCGTGATGTCACGTTAACATAGTTGATTTCGATTGTAATTCATTGTGAATTATTAACTATTATGTTTAAGTAAACATTGTTATATTTTAAACGGTTTAATATTTTACTTGTAGGTGATTAAAATGAATAAAAAACTATATACTTATAAGTATATGTTCGTATGTAAGTATATGTGCGAGCATGCGTGTGTGCGTGTGTGCCTGAGTGTGTAACTTTTCCTAATCCTAAGAATAACCTTTGCCAATCTTAACGTGATACACACATTTTTTAGTTATAATTATGAAAATTAAAATTAGTCTTAATGCCTAATTACGCTATTTTACTACATATTCGAAAATCTTTTCTTGATGGATGCTTTTACCAGAACAGGAACCCGTTCCCCGGATTTAACATTTTTTCCTGTTATTTTATTTCCTTTTAAATTTATCGACACACTGTTGATCTGTCCAGGCATATGGAGTATTGGCTATTAATTTGACAATCAGGTATCTTATTGACATCTTATACTAACCTGGCTAACACTTACAGTTCTATTACATGTCCTGTTCCAGGTCAGTACATGTCTGTAGCCCTGAGTCATAGTGGCTACTTGTAACTGCTGCTAGCTCATTAAATATTTTCATTACTTGACAAAAACTTTTATTTTTTTTGGTTGGTGGCCTACTCGATATAAACTTTGTTGGTACTTCCTGTCAACATCGGCCTACACAAAATAGTCAGGCAAGTTATATAGTCCACCATTTAGACATTTTCAATTCCAAAGAGAGTATAATATTATCAGATACAGAGCATATTACAATAAATTGTGACACACAGTTTTTACCTAATTGCATTTCTACACTACACTACTAATGACAGGGTCTACCAGATTAAAGACCACATAAATAGTAAGCATACTTATTACCAAATAATCTACATATGAATGCTCTACAATTCCTCATGATTGTATTTCTTTTTATATCTCTTTTTCATACAAATGATGCTTATATTTTTGAGCTTTCCTTTTTTTGTGATCTATGTTGAATTAAAGTTAACAGATTAAGTTAAGAATGTCTTAGTCTTAAGTTAAGATTAGTGGTAAGCCCAGAAATAGCAGAAGCCAAATTTGAGCCGATTTGGAATATCCAAATCTGTTACAAATGCTAGGATTAAGCACTTTTTCTGCGAGTTGTCAATGTATTCTTTTGAAACCATTACATTTTGTGAGAGTATGCAATATGGATAAGTGAATTACATGAATATACTTTGCTTCAATTATTCCAAGCTTTATTATTCATATACTAAACAGAATTAATAACATAAAGAACAACAAAACTAACAGTACCTGAACCTTCCTCTCTCCCCATCACCCTCTGCGGCACTGTGCTCCCCGCCAGCACTGCAATTTTAACAGAGAGTTGAGCTCACAATTTTAATATATTATAGCTAATAATTCTTAAAGCACTACAATTCAGTTATTCTTAAGTCTTCTGCTCATTATTAATCAAGGTTTACACTCCTTCAAAGCTCCAAAGTTCCAAAGCTTTATCTTTGGAGTCCTAGTCAACCTTTCATGCACTGAGTGCACTCTGCATGCGCCAAACTAGGTTCAGGTGATCAGCCAATGGTGGTATAATGCAACTTACCCTGCTCCCACTTGCACCTTGGCTGTCAATGGACAAACGAGTAGGTGGTGCAAGAAGCTATGTTCTGCAATCCAAAAACTGTAGGCTCAGCCTGGTGACTATGGGCAACCACCCCTCAGGCAGGTTGACGAGAACGATTATGATGATAAGATAATTAAAAGTGTATTTTTGGTAGATAAAAGTACTGTATGTGTAGGTAAATGTTTCCTTATATTGACAATCAAGACATCTTTTGTAATTTGAGAGTAAAGAAGTGGTAAGTAGCACCAAACAGAGGACATTTGAGAATTCAAAAACAGGGTTATTTTTTATAAGGTGAATGTTGAAGTAGGTAGTCATAATTAATAAATGTATACTTACTTCACATCCGCAATCAATCACAATAGTTATTTTACATAATAACAAATAAAACAGGATTTGTTTTGAGTATTTATTGAAGAGCTTGTTTACAAACTCGTGTGACGAATATTAAAACTTTAATCGAGCTCAGTAAAAAGTAAAAAAAGCCACTTTAAAAACCAATAATTTGTAATTCCTCACTTACAGGCCTCTCTCCCTGTCCGCGCCTGCATTTGCTTCCATCGTTACCCTCCACAGCAACACTGACACGCTCGCTTCTTACATCTGTACGTACAGTTATTTATTTAATAAACATTCACTTATCATGTTGATTACTTTATACATAGACTTTGGAAGTAAATACAGATCACGAACAAATAATTTCATCACAATCTCAAAACAATCTTTATCCTTCAGTCACACTGACAGTTTGACAGTTGTCCACTTGCCAGCAGCTGTACGTACATATTCTGCTTTATAGTACAATGATGTCTTTGAAATATAAAACCAATATATATTAAATTTCGTTGTATAATAATTATTAATTTCATGCATGAAAAAAAAGGACGTCGAGGTTAAGTTTCCGTTATGCTTATAATTTAATAGCTATTAGATAGTTATTAACTCTTTCGCTTTTGCCCGTTTAGTCATTATTTGAAACACTATGAAGACACATACAAAACATACGAAACATACACATATGAAACATTATGAAGACTATTACGCCTGTAATTATTTAACTTGTGCATAACAAAAATGTACCTTCGTGGAAGATTCATTATTGAATAACTTTTGTTTTATTAAATCTTTTGGTAATATTATTTAATGGATAGTTTGACTACCTAGTTACTTTAATGGTTGCAAGCGCGACTGCTGGGAAAGTGTTATTGGGTTTCTCTAACTTAAAATTTCCAGTAGTAGTTCGGCGTCTGCATTTGTACCTGGTGTATGGCAATATTTGTAATAGGCTAATTCTCTATTCCATAGGACGTATAATACAACTGGTGAAAATTGGGCGGTACGACACCTCTCTGTCTACCCCTTCGGAGAAATAGAATTGTGATTTTATGACTTTTATGACCTTAGATTTTTTTTTTATAAATTCTAAGAGGTGCAGGTTTCCTCGCGATGTTTTTCTTCACCGTTGGCAAGCGATATTTAAATTTAAAACGCACTTTTGTAAAGAGGTGCGCGACATGGATTTGAATCCAGCATTCCTGGAGTGAGAGGCTGAGTTAGTAACCACTAGGCTATCACTGCCACACTAGGCTTGGCTAGCACAAGTGGAATTGTGTCCATATGTATCTAGTACGGATCAGTGCGCAGATGTATCGTTGCGGCGGCGCACCGAGCGCCTTCTGAACATTGCTCGCTGCTCACGGAGGGCGTGTGCAAATTTAATGAGCGCAGTGCGTAACGGATTGTTTTTTGATGAGATTAGCGCTGAGGCCGCGTGCCCGCGCGGCTGCGTGCCGAAGCTTATGTACGCTGTGAACACATTCTCCTTCATTGATCTAATTAGATCTTATTTGAAACATATTGTCTCTCATGTCGAGTATAGCGTGTACTTACAAGAGTCTTGTTGATTTTCTATACACACTCCACCGAGTTGAACTATTGACGACCGCGTTAATATTCAATACGGTAGGTAGTTATGTCAAGATTCTTGCAGGGAGTAATTGACTTTGGCAGGCGAGCATCCTAGCAATCATCCATATCATCCATGCTATGGGAGGGAGGAAGGATTACGGTCAAAAACCGCTAAGTGGAAGCCTACCTTCAGCAGTGGACTGAACAGTCTGATGATAATTATGATGAACTGACTTTGTCTATTTTAAAGTTGCAACCACATTATTCGAAATAGGCGGTGTTGTACAAAGAGAGCTACTTTAAATCATACGTTATCTTCAAATACATAATAAAAATAAATATTTATAAAATAAAAAAAACAATAAGTATAATGTAAAATTTATGGCGTATTCATTTTACAGGCTCAGAGCTGGCTCGCGCGGGACCTCGGCAATGAACCGGGCGCAGATGTGAACATTAATATATGTATATGGAAGAACAAACAGTAACGCAAGAGGCTACTGGCGCGAGACGTTGCTTGAACATTGATCGGATGGCAATGTATTGAAACCAGCAACGAATATTTCAAGATATACATATACAAAAAGTACAATATATTTTATAATAAAGTAGTGATCGTCTCTGGCTAAGAATTCAGCGTCCTACTCCAGCGGTTCTGGTTTCAGTCTTGGCGCGCACTTCCTTAAAAAAATACGATTAAATATCCAAGGCAGACTATAGCCTTAACCGCTTTCATTCTCTATTCAACATAAGATGACCCCGTGTCCAGCAATGGAACGGTATAAATTGATGACGATGATGTTTTATGTGACATCCTTATCATCACCCTGTTTAAGTCCACTGCTGGATATAGGGTTCCTCTGAGCAGTTTTTGCCATTAATCCATACGAGAAACACGCGGGTTGAGGATTGCAAAGCAGAGCTTCACACATCCTATCGGTACGGTAATCCCACAATGTTTTCTTATTATTATCAAATGCTATTTGTCTGAAATCGCCACGCGTATAACGCAGTAATCTTATAGAGTTTATAAGCGAATAAGGACCTCATGTAAGCAGTAAAACTATAACGGTGTCCAAATGTAATATAAAAATATTTGCTCGTGTCAAGCTCAAGGGCGATCAACGGGGACAAGGTGCGGTGACGCGGAAACTGTGAGAAGGATGCGTCGTGAACAAAGGAATGTTGTTGGGCGCAGTTGACGCGTAGACAGTGTTCTAAAACCTCTACAGCTGGTCAGGGCGCGGTGCACCGGGGGCGGGCGGCGGGTGCGGGTGGAAGGAGGGGGCGGCGGCGCATCGATTCGGAACAGCTGTACGCACGTGCTGCGCCGCTCGGGCATCGCTTAATATTTCATCCGTGTCACCGGCTCTAATCACCTTCCGTTTAAACTACAACATACTATGACCCCACGTATTTGTAACAATTGCTATTAGTAATGTGTTATAACAATGCAATTGTTTATCTTGTTTTAAACAGCATACTTGCAGCAGTTTTAATATAGAGACAACGGAGAGGCGTGTCCACAACATAAGCGAGACGGTTAACGTTGTATGGTAGTGAAGAAGTAGGACGGTATGAGGGGCGCGAAGTGCAGGAAAATAGGGTGCGGGCGCGGCACGCAACACTCAGCTGATTTTGACTGTTGCCAAGCGGCCGGCAGCGGTGTTCGGCGGACGGCGGGCGGGAGGCCGGGGGTTCGAAGGGCACTATTATAAACTGAGAGCGGTGGAAACGTGCAGAGTATACGAATATATAGGCGACGTTTGAGATGTGACGTCATAACGGAGGACTCGTCGCCCTCCCAGACACTACATTACCTATAAGTTTACACGCATCGTCGCCGCTGACAAGGACGAAGACATCGCGTTTCACACGGCAGACGTGCGGTGTCCCCGCATGTATGACCGTCATAGTATCGTCGCCATTCGATAAGCACACACCATGTCGATCCGTGCTTTTTTTTGTTTCCGGAGGGGAAGCTTTCAAAAGGTACCTTGTACCCTGGGCGTGATACCGAGTTATGTGGGACTTTTACCACACTAAAACCCCCTCAGTGGCCTTCCTCGGAGTTAATAGGAGGGCTCTGGGATTTTCCTCCTAGCGCAGCGCCCCTACGGGCCCGACACACGGGAAAGGTATAGTGCCTCTTCCTATGCCCTCCGATTCGACAATACGCGGCCGACAATTTCAATTTCATCGACTCTAGCTGACCTTGCGATGGATACATGGAAGGCCTGTAGCTATTGCCGGGTTGTACCACCTTTAGGTATCGCGTGCCAACACTCAAGTCCACTGGCCTCGAAAAGATTTATTGGATAGATTGTTTGTCGTGAACTGTCTGAAGCGGGACGACTCCCTGCTAATCGATAAGCTCCTCATGAGAGTCAGTACGAGCGTGTAATGCCGGACCGCCGTAGTGCGTATTACGTTGCACATAATAAAGGAACGGCTGGTATTTAATTACAAAGTACTCCTCCACTATCTCATCTCGAATCTCTCTTGGTCGCGACCCTCGTTGACCCCTCGTCGTTCAATACACAAACACTGACCCGGTAATATATAGGGTTCTTAATTAAATTTCAACCATTCCTCGCCCATAAACATTTAAGGTAGGATAAAATGACGATTGAGAAAACTTTTTAATTTTGTTAAGTATTATTGATAATAATATTAAAATAATAACGGGGAAAGAGGTCAAGAAAGTGTATTAAAAGAGTCAATAAATATTTTTAATATGATATTTTTAAGATGACGTCGCTGCGTCGGGAATCTTTCCAGCGTACGCCTCTTCTAGAAGTGGTACACAATGCGGGAACGTAGTCGAAACTGTAAGATAGATTGATGTTCAAAACTAAATCCATATATACAACTGGCACGGGTGAGCACTTTCTATTCGTTATGCCTGTGTGGGTAAAACTAATTATACTTCTTCACGCTGCGGTCCGCTGACGTGGTTAACGCTCATCTCAAAGATATCTGTATTCACAGATTCTTTTAATGCAAGTATAAAAGTCAAGAGAGAAATTTAATTTTTTAAACATTAGAGTTGTTTTTTTTATTTTTTTATTATTTATCTATCTATATTAATATTATAAAGTTGAAGAGTTTGTTTGTTTGTTTGGTTGAATTCGCTAATCTCGGGAACCACTGGTACGAATTGAAAAAATGAACTGTAAAACATCATTCTACGACCAATAGGAGTGGAGCGTGAATGAAAAATTTTGCAAAACAGGAAAATAGTACCTTTCGTAAGTTTCTATTGCGTGCGCTACGTAAACGGTTACGCAAAAACCATGTATAACAGAATTGTTCCCCTTTAAAGGTCCCAAATAAAGTCCGCCACACGTCGACTCACTATAACCTTTTGCATCGTAATGAAATTGTTTCAAAACAATACATTATTTGCGGAGGTGGTTTCATAAACATGATATCAATCCTTGTTCAAATAGAAACGTTATCCATCACAAGTATTATATTTAAGTAAAAAAAAACGCATCATCAAGTCTTTAATCCCCGAAGGGGTAGACAGAGGAGTGTAGTACACTCCCACGTTCGAGTGTACTACACTCCTCCGCTTACAGTTTCGGGGATTACAGGCGTGATGTCACGTTTTTTTTTATGAAATTGGTTATTAAATGTTACAAAGTTTGGACTCCTGGTGGACAACATTACACTACCCTTATATACGTTATCATGCAGACTGACATTTTTACAGTAGTTGATAAATACTGCAGGATGTGTTATAATGCTGTGTAATATGATACCGTTTTAATCGTCTGCATTTAGATTTGTGGATGTATGTATCGTTTACAAATGAATAGATAAAAAGCAGACTCGTGTGATGATTGTGGCGGGGCCATCGGTATTCATGAGGAACTTCATGTAGGAACAAGTTCATACAAAATCAATTTGTGTTGATCTCTTGCTATACCTTATTCATAGCCACGGCTGTGCGTTTTTTTAACAGTGCCAGTCACTTTATGAAGTTCTTAATATGAGTTAACTATTTAACTACCTTAAATGCCAAAATCTTCTTTTTCGATTAATAGGATGCTAGAATAGATGACGATAATGTTTAATCAATATTGCTTGTGTTAATACGTTCTTTCATTAGGTCGCGCATTAAGAGAAGCAGTCATACTGTGCGTTTGTGCCCCAGGGCCAGTGCCTGCCGCCAGACGCCGCGCCCATGGCGTTTGTGAGTTTGCGGACACCGTTTAGTTTAGCTATTACATATATATTTATTTATGTGTAAATTTATAATAAATTGTATATGTGCAACCTAATTATTTCATTACTGAATAAAATTCTAGCCAAAACGAAGTATCACTATTCTTTTTCAATACATTTCATTGGAGCCGGGAAGTGCGCGGGTTGCGGAGGGTGAGCTGCGAAAAAGTGTCCAAATAAAGAGATTCGCGTCGCGTCCTCCGGAAGTTTCATTTCCTTCGCTGACGCATAGCGCTTTTTATATCAAAATATCTTTCACGTTTTGTGTAAAAACATAATCTCCAAGTGGCTAAACATTCGTACCTATAAAGTTTGGTGAGCACGCGACTTCCAACATCAGCAATTTTCGTTACCGCGTGCCGGCCTCAGTCCGCGACCCACTCGCGACTATCGACTCGCACATCGCGGCTCAGTAGGAATTACATCCATTCGACTTGCACTAATCAATGCCCGGGATAAATTGATGCAATGCTGTTTGACTAGAAAAAAATCCGATCGATTAAAATCTTCCTTTAAATCTAGTTGAAATAACAGAAATTGCGATTATCATTACACTGTAACTGAAAATGCGAAAGCTCTTTTTCAGGGGATCGCCTACGCTTGCACCATGGCCACATCTATTCTTTCGACAGGCTAGCTTTGTGTTGCTTTTAGAGCACGTTATTTGGGCTAGACTCTTTAGGAGTCTAGCCCAAATCACGTTGCTAATAATACAAGTACTTTTTTGAACAGTCTCATGAAGAACTTAAGGTTTCTTGTAATCGAACCCAGATATCTACTGGCGATAGTGTCCATCTAATATCAAACAGAAAACAAACGAACAAAATGTTAATTACACGTTCCCGAAATCACATTTAATGTTCGCGCACTCTGCTATTCCCCAAGAGGTAACTATTAGGCGTCGCACCGATTGCATGAGTCAAAAGCTGGCGGGTGAATGATGAGTGTCTATTGTATCAGCACAGCGTCTCATGGCGCGTCGTGGCTCTTTCTCAATGTCTTAATGTGCGATACATAAGCGACGTATTCTGCTTTACTTTATAAGCGATTCCAGTATGCTGTTTATAATTTTATAATTAAATGTGATCATTATTGTTACATACGTAACATCACGCCTGTAATCCTCGAAGGGGTAGGCAGCGCCTAAACGTGGGGGTGTAGCACACCCCCACGTTTCACCAGTTACTTTTAAGTTCCATGTAATAGGTGGTGAGCCTATTTTCATTTATTATTACATAGCGGATGAAATTTTTGTTCATCCACGGTTCCCAGACAAGGTCTATCCGCCGTACAGTAAGGGCACCGTTTGACACAGTCGATCCGGTTAAACAAAACGTACTGGGCTGCCACATGCGAGTCGTCTTTCGTCGAAGTGTGTGTGTGAAAGAAATTGATTACCTTCGGCTCTCTTAATATTCTGCTAATTTATTTCCCAATTAATGTAAAACATGTATATTTTTGACAATGATATTAAATTTTACATATATAACCCTCTACGCTTCTTTTCTTTATTCAGTATAGGACAGCACTTTGGTCACAGCCTCGCCTGGTGCAAACCAACAAAGCCTATGCAGTGACGTACAAGACACCCTGTACAAAGCATCTGGAATATTCTGGTACTCGTTGTTTCTACACCAGGTAACCCAGATATTCGTGTATAATTAAAAAAAATATTTCATTTAGTAGACAAGAAAATATATGAGAATGATCGATAATCTCGTTGGTCGAGCGGTTGCACACGCGACAACTGGGATATAAGTTCGGAGTTCGATCGCCGGCTCGAGCACTATAGTGTTGTTTAAGTTGAAATTCCTAGTGATGACTCCAAGTCTGGAATTGTGCCCTGTATATGACAGTGTTCCATAGTAGGACGTAAACGTAATTGGAACAATGAAACATGGGAGTGTATTACACTCCTCTGCCTAACTATTCGGAAATTACAGGCGTGATGTTAGATTACTAGTAGTAGTTCGGCGTCTAGGTGTCTAGTGTATGAAAATAGGATTTTCCCTAATTCCATAGCGGGACGTATATCATAATAGCTAAAATAAAAGTACTAAATCCTCTGCGTACCCCTTATATATGAATGTTTAAGTATTTCTCGTCTAGTCACTATAGCGGAGACACTGTCATCCTTGAGATCTCCTAGTGTTATATTACCTGTGAGGCAAGTAAATATAAAAAAGCGAAGTGGGCAAAAGAGCAGACATATACCTAAGTGTAATAGACGCCGACATTTATTTAGCAGGTTGCTAGCGGCTGCGTTGATGTTGCAATGTATCCGTACATTTGTGTAACAATAACAAGAAAGAACGACGTCATACGTGGTTATCGAGTTAAAACGAAGCCAATGGCAGCTTGTGCGAGGTAATTCGGCGAGGGTCTCGTGGAGCGGGATGAGCTCGAGTTTGTTTCAGCGGGTTTGTTTTTCATTATCATTGGCGCATAGGCTCAGCTTACTTAGCTCTCTGGCGACAATCGCGATTGGCACAATACTCGTCATTATGTAAACTAGACGAACCGTCTCTGTATCGCTGTCGTTATCTATTTGTTTGTTAATTTAGTCAAGTTATTTTGTCATCAACCGTTCGTGGACTGGACAAAAAGGGACTTGTCGATTTTTAAGAGCGGCTTTGGATCCTGTTGGAGCCGTCGTACGGTGATCCCGTGCGTCCGGCCTTAACAAATTAGGTAGTCGAAAAAGAAACGTTGTGGGCTCGGCCGGGCCCGGCGGCGCGCGGCGGCGGCCGGCTGGCGCGGGTGGCGGCGCGGCGCGGAGCCGAGCGGCGGGCGGAGGGGCC
>DWFV01001154.1:0-11815 GCA_018246775.1 Parelbella machaon machaon
TGAAATACCTTCGCTGATTAGTTTTTTATCATTGAATAAAAATTTTAAGCTACAATAGAAATGATTGTACTAGAGTGTTTGCTCAATACTTTAACTATATCATCATCATCATCCTCTAGATATCCACTGCTAGACATAGGCCTCCCCTATTCGGCGCCACGCCTTTCAGTCCTGGGCCTTCCGACTCCATCAGCTTCCTGCTATCTTCTTCAGGTCGTCAGACCATTTGGTAGGAGGGCGACCAACGCCAACTGTATGTACAGTACTTATTTCCACTTAAATATCACGCACACAAATAGAGTACTCATGGGTTGTGTTCAAAAAATGACGACAATAAATAAAATCAGTATAGTACATATAGTAAATTTTTCTCCAAAATTTTACTAATATACGTTTAACCGTGTACCACGTGAAGAAATAAACCTAAGCAAATAATAAATTTGATATCCAAATAAAGCCTTTTAGGCGTCGGCCCCTAAACAGCGCGTAGTCAATTTTAACTTACAAACTTCGTCTGACTCACCCTCTTATAAGTTTTGATGGAAATTTCCACAATTTCCTTCCCTTGTTCTTTACTTAATCCGGGGCTTGTAATAAAAACACGTCAGGGCCCACGTTTGTGCGGGCATTATTTCGTAATATTGAAGTTTTTCGATATTTCGTGTAGGTATGTGAAAATCTATCATAATAAAAGAAAATTGCTTCCACAGGAACCTACACTTCGTCTTGTAAGTTTTTGATCATATTTTGTTTCTCATGTATGTAGTCGTTTATTTAATCTTTAACGTGTGTTAGTACTGTTTTGGTCTTTAACTTTCGATGTAGGCACTGATAGCAATATCTCTAAGATTGAAGTGCTTCCAAGCTTGCAGCCCTTTACGTGTATTTATCCCACACTTTATCATCATTATCATCATCAACCCTTTTATCGTTTCATTGTTGGACACGGGTTTTAGCATGAAAAAGGATAACATCACAGACTGCCATACTGGCCAGGTTCGGACTGGCAATCAGTACGGTTTAACAAACAATCACTCACGAGCTGGAAACAGATCAGAAAAAAAAAAGTCATAAATTCCTTTATATATTACTATATACCTACTCATGGAACTTGTAAATTTTTGAGAAACCTCTTTTCACAATGATCGTCTTTATAACCAGTTCAACTTCACTCCACAACATCCACTGCTGGACATAGAGTACTAAACGTCGCCATAATTTACGATCCTGTGGTTTAGCACCCGCCGGTGAAAAAACATTGATATTATACATTAACTACTCAAAATTTATTTTCTTCTAAAAGTGATAATAAAATATAATCATGCGAAGTCATGAGTCATGTGAAGTCGCACTTGATACGCAAATGAATGAATAAAATAAAAAAGAAACAACCAATACCCACCAAAATCTAAAACAAGCTATGTACACATTAAACTTCCGAAAATACTTAGATGTCACTACGATATTTATTGTCAGCTGTCGCCTTTAAACGCTTAAATTGACTAATGAAAAAGAATCGTATGCTATTTCGACACCTAGATATAACTTTAATACCTATTTAATTAGCAGGTTCATATTTGGTCATATATGTATTAAATATATGACCATATACATTAATTATTATCCATAATAAGAGATTGCAAAATATTTTAATAATATTATTACTGTTGAAACGAGTGAAAAATTCCATTAGAATATGAATAGCATCTAAAAAATGACTTTTATTTCTATGTAATATTTAGCCAGTAGTCATTCGATCAGGCCAAAAAGTGTATAATGCTAAATGGCTAGTACATCCTGTTGGATCTATACCGAAAATAAATTGTTAATAAACTTAGAAAGAAGACAACAGAAAACTGCAGCATTCGGAAGGCTAGGAGCGGAAGGAGTGGCGCTGATTAGGTTAAGACTGTCCAGCAGTGGACATCCAAATACTGTTAATAAGCTTACAAAATAAATATCACTTATAATCGTAAGTAGTCCCCAGAGTCAAAATAATAATCTGATCTGGTAACCAGCGTGGAAACCACATATATGCTAATGCAAAAAGTACTCTCAACCTGATTGGTAATCCAAATTTAAATATAATGAATTACCTCTGCAACAAATAAATAAAATAGTCTGCAAATAGTTGCAGCAATAAATAAAGGCCAGAAAGCGAACAAAAACCTTACAAATTGAGCAATATCCCCAAAGAGTCGTCAATAAACACATCAACAGTGCTATCTGCAGTCACGGAAAACTTTTAAACTCCCGATGCCGCCCTAATTGATTCACCCAGTGCTTCAATAAATCTTCTGCCCGCCCCCGTTTAATAAAGCCTCCCCGCTTTCAGAAGATTCTGACTATATTCAGTTTTATCTTTGTTACCAACGGGAGATTATAATTTTTGGAATATAAAAATGATTCACTGGGAAATTACATACGTAACATAAATGTTATAAATGGATCCCACGCAGATGCTGATACGATGGTTGGGAATTTGGATTATGGAACAGCGTTTAAAAATGACATGGAACAGCGTATTTGTACTCTGGTCCAGGTCGATTTTCTGGACATGGAACAGAGTGTAAATACGTATTGTCTTTAAATTTAAGGTATCCATAAGATCTAAAAAATTAAAAAAGCGGTATGAGTGTGAGATTTATTCTACCTTCAGTCACAATTTAGTCCCCCCAAAATCCACAATGGATATCCAAAAGCTGCAGTGACGAACAGACATATCTTTTAGCACTACGTTCCGACAAAGAAAAATCCTTTTAAATCCAGAAGATTGGAAATATATTCAGTTTTATCTATGTTCTAACAAACGGGTGGCTTTCTATAGATTTCGCTGATTTAGTACTTGGTTAGGGCGCAAAAATATGGGATCTCGGCTCCAGAATTACTTCGGGATATGAGGTGGCTGATAGAACATCTTACTGAACTACATAGTTCTACGTTTGTTCCTACTTTGTGGAATGTATTTGGCCATCTATATTTATACAAGTAAGTCATCTATGTAATTAGACGTTTTCAGATTATATCTAAAAGTTTTTCAAAATATTCATATATGGAGACGATTATAGAAATTATGGAGGCGATTATGGAATGAATGGGTTTGAAAAGTCGGATGTACAATGTATTTCATATGTAATCGATCAATTTGACTAGAACACTTTTCAACTCACTGCTGGGCATGGATCTCTTTCACAACTGCGACAGACCAAATACATACTGGACATCTATATTTACTATATTTAGAAAATCTTGAAATTATATCCTAGTTACATCCATGTAAGTATAATTGTAGTACATGCCATGACATAAAAGTCAGAAGAACAGCAGATGACAAATAAAACACCACCGTTTAACATTTGCTTAACATTCGTCGTTTAACTCCTGTCAAAAGGCAAGTAATTAAACGTGTACTTAACGTGCAGAATGAAGCTTCCAGAGTGTTATTACCAGCGCATTAATTTTAAAATAGCCGTTATTATCCGCTTCATTCAGGTGAAGGTGGAGGGGATTTTTGAGAGATAATACGTGTTTTCCGCCACGTTTTCAAACGTTAAGTAGTTTTAAGTGTCGAGCTGAGTGCAAGTACTTAACCGTCAGTGCATTTTTAAATTCCGTTTCGTGAAATTTTCACTTGCACGTAAAATTATATTGATATAAACGCTTAAAAAGTGAATAAACATTTTTGCACTATTTGAAAAACGCTGAGGTTATTTCTTTGAAATTATCATTTATTGGACTGCGATAAGCTATTATGTAGTTAAGAAAACTTGTTTCCGAAGACTTGAGCTTAATTATTTTCAATACTATTTAAGAACTTTATAACTATTGATCTTACATTACAGTTAAAGTACTAAGAACAAATACTACGGAAAAAAATATCACTGAGGCGAAATAACATACGAGTATGCTTAGACAGGTAGAAAGATTCTGTGAAATTAAAGGCAGTTAATAGAACGTGATAATAATCATATACGCAAAGTGACTGGCAGCGGTTGGATACGAAGAGATCGGGCTCAACGAGATGCTATTGGCGAATACCAGCAGTAGATTACGACGGACGGATGAAAATGATGATGATCATGATGATAATGATGATGATGTTAATGACGATGGTGATCATGATGAAAATGACGATGACAATGATAATGAGATTCTAGGAAGACACCACACTGTAAACACGTCAGCCATCGAAGGTTCTGAAGTTTATTTTAATTAGCGTATTGCTCCTAAAGAAACTCGGCTTGTTTGCGTAGGAGTGTGTACATTACTAAGTTTTACATCAAAGTGTTAACGGTGCTCGTACAGACGTACATGACTCGTTAGTAAACTACATGAGGCTTGCTTTAAATTTACGTACGATGTTTTCCACAGCTTTGATTTTTGCTTCAACATGTTCTAAAAATTTCGCTTAACGGTCTCTTACTAAATTATTAACTTTGTCAGCAACAATTAATATTAGACTATATGTACTGTTGTGTCGTTTCTCGCTTCTTTTGCTTTTTGTTTCTCGATTTAAATGACCTAATATTGAAATATGTAGGTACATATTATAATTTTACTACTGATTTTTTGATTGAGTTTCTAGGACTGTGGACGAGTGTCATCGTGAGGACTCTTTTTATTCTCTAGAGTCTAAGAATTAATCGGTTCAGATATACGAGTAGTTATTATTGCGAAGTTACCAAGAAAAATGTAAAATATTAAACTTGCCTCCAACGTTAAGAAGTGTTCACAAAAAAGTAGTGTATTCAAGATTTTCGAGATCATTCCATAGACGTATAGTAACTAATATTTTAAAATAAGAGTAGCCGAAACTGTACGCGACCTAATTCCGTGCGGCCCTAACTGTCTCAGATCAAAGACCATCAACTGTGGAGCAAAGTTTAGCCCGATGGGCGTCGAGTGCCGAGGACGGAATTATCTAAAACCTAGTTGATTTCAACTTCCTTAACGAACATATCGACTTGTATCGAACTTTGGGGAGTTTAAAACTTTGATGAAACGATTATTAAAACTTGCCAAATTAACTGATGTTACATGAACACGATATTTAGTTAGGAAATCTCAAATTATAAATATATAAAACTAACTTTACGCCTGTAATCCCTAAAGGAGTAGACAGAGGAGCGTCGCACACTCCCACGCTTAAGTTAAGCAGTTAAGTTTACGTTTCACTATAGAATAGATGGTGAGCCTATTGCTATACATCGATATATAAATATATAGATAATAAAATTGAAAATGCTAGAAAATATCAAGACTATAAAGAGTTCAGGCACGTTCTGCTGAGTAAGGAGACTTGCTCGAGTTGAAGATTAATAGAGCATTCCACCTGACATTAAGTTTCATCACTTCGACGAATCGAGTATCTGTGACTACATTTAAAAAAATTATAAAATTGAACGGAATCTTTAGTTTTAGGGACTACGACTTAGTCTGATCTGAATATCTCGATTTTCGTATGGAATACCTTATTTTTTACAAAAATCTGCTTTCGTGCAAAGCATTTCAGACGTCAGATACAGACTTTGATGTCGACGTTTTACTTAGAGTATATTAGTTCTTAAAGTGCCTTCATTGAATAGTTTTCTTTTGCTGATTTTGAACTAATAGTCTTATGGTTTTTGACAGTAATATCCAAACATTTGAAACATATTTCTCCAAACTTTTACATGATTCCTTTGCTGAATAAATATCCACAAAAAAAGAAATATTAAAAATCACAGTGTATATAATTTAGTAGTGTTATCTTAAAATACATATATTTTGAAATTATACATATCCATATACGTGAGTATATCTTGAAAGAAAACATAACAAATACATTAAATAACGTAACGTTTGTTAAAATCTCATTTAGAAACATTTGTATATTAGAAAAAACCTGGAGAGTTCAAACAGATGACAGTAATATTTCTACAAAACTAATAAGTGAACAGCAAGAAATCGTGGAACTCTCTAACCGTAAAAGATATAAATCTTCTGAGAGTGAGCTTAATGTATAAAACATTTCGAAGCCACTGGATGCAATCATATGAAGCTTGCATCCGCTAAATTTAAATAAAGTTGAGACATTTTGTGAGACGATATAACGCTCACATGACTTTTGATGTACCTAAAATATACATATGATAA
This sequence comes from Parelbella machaon machaon, assembly GCA_018246775.1. Taxonomy (NCBI): domain Eukaryota; kingdom Metazoa; phylum Arthropoda; class Insecta; order Lepidoptera; family Hesperiidae; genus Parelbella; species Parelbella machaon. The sequence continues at coordinate 6,136 of DWFV01001154.1, forward strand.
GGCTTTAATATTTGTCCAAATAGGCAATTCCCTACAAATGAATAGAAACACCTGATTCGATCTCAATTTTTGAATGCTGCTGAACGTTAAGTGTCAAAAGCCTAATTGTTTTAAATATTAAAGCATACCTATTTTTTTTTTAATAATTTAATTTAGAACTTTAGCTTTGACTAATCACTTTTAATATGTGTGTTCAAAATTATTTACATATTGAAACACAGTCATTTTCCGTTGACACGTAATTTATTTTACCTTTCTCCATGGTTAATGATATTACTATTATTATTATTTTTAGTACTAGTTATTTAGCAATGCTTCAAATTTAACCGTAATTCATTTAATTAAATTTAAACTAAGTATTCCATTACAGTACGTACACGGAACTGGTGAAACGTGAAAGCGAACCACATTCCTCTGCTTACCCCTTCGGGGATTACAGGCGACATGTTACATTATGAACTACCTTTTGTTTAATTTTTAACTTTACCACGATGCGCACGAAATTCTTAAAATATTTATCAATCTGGCATTTATTACAATCGGGATTACTGTATTTTGTAATTATGCGTTAAGTAGTGCCGCGTTTGGCCCTAATCGGCTCAATTACTGGTTTATTACCACGGTCTATAACTGGATGTACTATGAATTTAATCCGATTGCGTTTTGGTAATTTTGTTAACAGTTAACGGAATATAATGCCCGGGTACATTTAGAGTAGGGACTCTGCCGACTACTTGGAATGACAAGTTGCAAAAGATAAGCCTATTTCCAACAGTGGACTGATATAGGCTGATGATGACGATAATAAGGAAGGAACGAAATGTTAAACAATTATTTTAGAAAGTTTCGTATTTAAAAACTCGGGCTTCAGACGATAAAGAAATAGAAAATTTAGTCATTTATTTTCATAAAACAAGCTGTCAAAGCAAAGCAAAAATAAAGGTGTAATTTAATAAAACTAATGAATGAATAAAAAGATAGAAAGATTATTTCAGTTACATTTTAAATTTATAGCTTAATAGCCCTATTGGGTTTATTGTTATTACCAAAAGGAGGCCTATTATTAGCAAACACGCAATCGACGATTAAACGACGATTCATTAGCTATTATGGTTATTTAAATGACTCGAAGTTTTAGATTTGAACCATATATTCCAATTATTTTGGTGAAACTGGGGGCTTACTACACTCCTCTGCGTACCCCTTCAGGGATTACACGCGTGATGTTTGTAATTCAAATAAGTACATATAAGTGAAGGATGGAAATGAGATTTTGTTTAGAATCCTAAGCGTATTGATTTGGAGTTTTTCTATTAGTATGACACCGCCACATTGACTCGCTTAAAGGGTGGAGAGAGAGCACCGTTAACATTAACATATTTATGTCACCTATATTGTATACATACCTCATTTTGATTTTCATCAATATCATCAACTGAAACAACGCAGGTAGGCACTATACAAAGAACAATAAAATGTTTGGATAAAAGTATACCAAGCAAATTGCAAGACCATCAATGTTTTTGGAATAATATCAAAAACGACGGTTTCATTACTTACAACAAACATTACGACATAGAGGTACGTTCCAAAATTGACTTAACAAATTGCCATATTAATTCATCATTGAGTATTCTAAAATACATTAGGTACGACCTCAAATAAATTGTCTTTTTATATCTTCTTCAACACGGCTGGAAACGAACATCTTCGGCACTCCATTATACCTAATTTTCGTGAAGTATAGCAGGAGAAATTTCTATTACGTTTAATAACGTTTACAGTATTTTAATAATACGTATCTACTACTAATATACTTATAATAATAACACTGCCTCATTGGTCGAGTGGTAGCAAGCGCGACTGCTGATCTAGTGGTCCTGGGTTAAATTCCCGGGTCGGGTACTACTGGATTTTTCCAATTTTCTAGTATAAATTTCTAGTAGTGGCCCGTAGTCTGGATCTGTGCCCGATGTATGGCAATAGACTCTCCGACTATTCCATTGTGTGCCGTAAACGCTACTGTTGAAACTTGAGAGAGTACAACACTCCTCTGCGTACCCCATCGGGGATTACAAGCGTGATGTTACGCTTGAAAATCTCGTTTTATCTCCAACAGTATTATCCACGTTAAGCTTATTTCAATAAACACACTACATAGTCGTACATTATTCCATACAATTTAGTGATTCAATTAACGCATCCACTAACCAATTATTTTCCCCAAAATAATTACAACGCTATTCCTGGAACTAACTGCCACTAAAGAATTAAGCAGTATTTTGCTGTTTGAATACGATTGTTTTAAATCGTTATTTCATACAATGCGTTCAGTGTTCACACTATAATTCAAAATTTGTATGTTTGGTTACGAAGTTACTCAATTCCACCATAAGTTCCACGTTAAACTTCACGAATAACAACACATCTAAGAGGGACCTCACGTAATCTTAGCCTCATCTTGTCAGTCTCATCTCATTAGATCAAACTGATATCGAATAGTCCAAGACTACAGTGGCCACATCAACACATGTTTTGTCACATTCGAATTTCGTTATATCATTATTAAGAGACAATATCTCCTTATCACTATCACTATTATATCGTGATCTATTATTACAGGGGTAGGTAGAGGCTACCGAGTGCCAAATATCTTCTATTCATAATGACTTAACATGCTTCTTCTACATTCATCAGTCTTCATACATAAACGCCTGTTCCTGAGATTCTTAATGTTCCCTGTTAACTTATCTCCAGCTTTTCAAATAGGGAAAATTCACTTGAATAGTGAAGAACGATGGAGTTATATGGGACTTGATAAATTGTCTGTAAGTGCAAAAGTAAAAGTGAAGTTGCGACCGCATCAGTGACGGAAACAGCTTGGAGTTAACGATCCTGGATGTGTTCTGATGTGGGAAAATATTTAAAACTATAGCAAATTGTATTCGGAAAGAACATTACCATGTTAGGGATTGTAAATAAAATTTCAAATTCAAACAATTGAAAATCAAATTAAAAAGATATGTGAATCATCAAACAAAAAACATACGTTTAATTATAGTCAAAAAGACGATGAATCAAATCTCTGCTCTTATCGACTTTAAAACTTCGATTATAATAGGAGTTTGATAAGAGAATAAGCGAACATGATTTAGCTCGACATAATATATTTAAATATTAGGTGATTCTCATCTGTTCCTAATTACCTTTATTGATTTCATATACAAGAATATATTTTTGACATTTTATAACTTACTGTCAACGCACAGAGTAGATCTAGCTGCACTTAGTAATTTTAATGCTAATAAATATTAGTTCAACGCTGATAAATATCACACAAGTGCATGCATACTTTCTCGTCTGTTTTCGATAGGAGTAGACCGATACTAAAGATTTTCACCTGATACGGTCTTGGCGCACTACTTTCGTTTCTACGACTTTCATTAAAATCATCACACATGTTCATCTATTAAAGGACTTCTTTCAAGACGTCTCTGATTTCTTCGAAGTATATTCTCTTGATAAGTATGTCAGATTAAGACTATCATATCATTTCCAGCGCCTCTATCTTGTAAAGTGTAACCTAATATCGGCGACAACAGAACGATACATCAGGCGGCGGCAAATAAAGATGGATCGCGTTAGATATTGGCGAGTGCTTGGCGATGTTTGCTCAGGGTTTGGTAGTTAATGGGCCTGAATGGCCGTGGAGATACTTGTTGTCGGTAACTTTGTTGTTGAAATAAAAATAGTACGTCGCATGAATCGGTAAATACCGTTTTTACTGTTTCATACATTTAAGTTCTAGTGTCTAATATTTCCTAAATATTAACGAGGTGATAAATAAAATGGTTCGTCTTTGATTAAAAACTTAAAAATTTGATAAATCAGACATTCGGCTTTGTTCGCAATATTTATAGCCACGTTCGTTTTGCTGATATCAAAATTGATATTTGAAATCCATTGCCAGAAAATTTTTAATTCGAAACAAAGGGAAATATTAATAATTTATAGCACAATGGCTGTCTGCTGTCTATAGCTGTTATATGCATCATTCACGCCACGACAAAATACGAACTAAGCCGAATTCAAATTTAAATTTTATTCCAATTTCAATTTTATCGCCGGAATTATGTGTGTAATAAAATTTCACTGCTTTTTGCCGTTTTAATAATAATCTGTGGCGATTTTTGGTAAACAATTTCATCCTAATAATAATTAATTTGAATGAAATTCATTAATAGTCTGTGGTCGGTGTCAGTGGACCGAAGCCACAGATAAATAAAGACAAATGGTGCTTATTCATGCGATGCGTTCAAATTAATGAACTTGAATAATCCGATGGATGGTTTAGATCGTGGATAGTAGTAAAATATTGTTACCGTCGTTTGTCTATTTCAATGTTTTACGATTTGTGTTTATTTGGTGTTCGTTTATTAATTAACTGTAGTGTTTGTGTATTTTAATTAGTTAATATTTCCATATTCACGAATGTACGTACATATTAAAAGAATGTTATAGCGAAACATTATATACGGTTTTGTAACAATTTCCAACATCACAAGGCATAATATAACATGTATAATAAAATATCCTGGCTAAAATTATATTTTGTAAAGTACCTTAATTAAAATTATTCCATGTTTTTCGAAATTAATAATCAATAACAATATAGTTTACCTACAACTCCAGATATTGGCTGTAAGAACTCTTTAATAATTGAATTATAACATTTTAATAAGTTAGATACAGACTAAAACGTATCACGCCTAGAAAGCTCTTATTCACCATCACCTTAATCAATTCAAAGTTTCACATATTAAAACAAACATCATAAGAGTCACCTCTTCTGTTTGCCAAAACAAAATTCAGCGGATATTTAGCTTTCTCAGCTCTTAGGTCACCAGAGATCCCACAATATAACACGCGCGTGAGTAACATCTACAGTATAATTCTAAGAGTATTCTCTTTACTCTCTCCCTAAAGAGTCTGCATCTGCCACCCACACTTCACTATTGTGGTAGAGCTAGGTCTTTTACAACAAGACACATAATCGAAAATCCTACATGAACCAATGTAAAAATTTGATAATTATAAACAAAGCAAGTACACTCCTACGATACCGTAAGTATACAGCACAAGATGTACGCACCCCCCCCCCCCCCTCCCTCTACCTTAACCGTCTTCTGTAGCAATTAATTGCCGCGCACCGATACCCAGGTTACTCCAGCTCTGAACAATGGGACTAATTAGTCACTAGAAATGGAAGCAAGCGAAGTGGAAGTAAAATTTTACACGAGTAAAGGTTATTGTTGCCATGGAAACCATAGATATACAAAATGTACGAAAGATGGGAACGAATGAAAGCAGGAAATAATAAAAAGCAGTTGAGTCGTTTGTCTTGAAATAGCTAGTTTGTAACTAGCAACTACGCAGTTGGCCACATCTCTTTTTGCTGCAATTCAGCCATTGTTGTCTAACTTGAAGTTATTATTGTCTAATAATTTTTTCGTTTTTATTTTTTAATTTATGTTGTTTGATCAGTTATAATTATAATGAATAAGGTATTATACATCTAACCGAAAATAATAATTTATGGTAAGCACTAACCACTCACCACCAAATAAGGTGTAACCTGAATAAAAACAATTAAAAGCGGGCTCAGTGGAGTGCCTTGGGA
>DWFV01001155.1:0-11815 GCA_018246775.1 Parelbella machaon machaon
ACACCGGGCACGATTCCAGACTCCGAGTCACTACTAGAAATTCTAAATTATAAAAATCCATTGGCACCCGACCCGGGATTTGAACCCAGGACCTCCCAATCGGCAATCGCGAATGCAACCGCTCGACCAACGAGGCAGTGCATCTACAATCTCCAGTATCACGCAACTAGTTCCAAATAGGACTTTGGACCCAGGTACACCTGTGTACCTATGAGATATATTTATCTGTAATGTATACGTATTCGGAAGGTATATGTATCCGTGTGGTACGTGTTTGTGAGGTGCAAAGAAACCTTTGTATATGGTATTAAGGTGCCAGCACGTGTAACAGTAGGGGGACAGAACTATGTAGGTACATTAAAAGAATCTCTTCATTGAACATGTGTGAATCATAATACATTTTACCGTAATCAATGCATGTTACTATATATGTTTCTCCACATATGTATTTGTTTTTTAAGAAATCATACCTGAGCCGGTGAATGGGACGGGTCTAGGACTAGTAACGTAACTTTCCCGTCCTTGTGCCGCTCGTAACCTATTATCGTCCTAGAGTGCCCTGAAATATTTTAAAAGTTGTGAGTATTGTACAGGCACTACTCATTTGTTTTGCATAAATATTAACTAGGTATATAACATATTTTTTAACTGTTAAAATCATACATTAAAGGATATTAAGTGAAAATATTTAAAGAATGCTAAAATGACCTGTGTAGCTGATATTGCCAACTTTGAAAAATATTATAGATTTTAGGCAGCTTAATTTTTATATAATGCAAGCCTATGCTACCGAAAAAAAAATAGAATTAATGATTTTGTTTACCTTGGTGTTGCAAGTATAGGGGTGCTTTGAACCCATTGGGGTCATTCTGAAAGTATCGGAGTACCCAGTCAAATAAAGCGGGATGACTACCATCTGGGGCAGTCGGCTTGTGGAAATCTATTAGCTGACATCTGTGAAAGTAGACACTTATAATAGAACTAGGTGTGTATGTAAGAAAGTATGGCACTGTATGAGTGACGTCCCCCAAATGGACTAACTATGAAGTCATTGCACTTTCGGTAGGCCCTAAGCAATTAGAAAATTATTGGTCAATTATTTCATGAAAATGCCAATAGTTGAAACATTCATTATCAGCGGTGCATTCTATGGAATAATTAGATATTAGAGTTTTATTAAAAACATGGAATTGTATTTCCTTAAAATCAATTATTGTTTCACTGTAACAGAATGATAAAAAACTCAACAATATTTATTTTAGGAAATAATCAATATCTTTATTCTCTCTGCACATAAGACTACTTTGTAACTTTTGAAATTAAATTCTGCAATAGGTTCTCACTTTATCCTAAGTGAAGAGAGCACCGTGACCACCTCGCAGGCACCGATCCATTTGCGAGTGTTGTGCAGTTTGGAGCCCAGCTGCTCTGAACCCTGGAATGATAGTTAACTACATTATTATGCTTGACGTTTTGATGACTTCAATGTTTTATTAATTATTATTAATGCCCCTTAATGTTGGTTGGATCTACAGTTAGTGCTTAAACTGTTGAGCCAGTGGTTGAGGGATTCATTTGCACTCAGAACAAATATTGATGTGATGTACATAAATATTTATTGTGCATGGTTGTCAATGTTCGTGTTTGTGCTTAGTGATCTGTCTAATTTGAGATCAATTGGCTGTGCGTGAATTGTCCTGACATTTTTATTATGAATACACATGCATAATACAGTAGGTATGAAGTGCTGGAGGCTATAGACAGACCTGCGTGTCGAAGCCGAGGCGCCAGGCGCGCTCTACCAGCAGCTGCAGCCGCGGGATGGACGGCGCGCAGTCGCACGCGCTTCCCGCCCCGCCCACCGCCCCGCCCACGGCGCCGCCCGCCCCGCCCGCCGTGCTGCCCAGCGCGCCCGCCAGCCGCGCCGCGTAGGGTGGGTGCCGCATCAACGACGACAGCACCATTTGCATGTTCCTGAACACATACTTGCAATACACATCTCTCTTCGTATACTAATTGATTTAATGATAACAGCTTATGGATTCTTTTTTCTCAGCAAATCGTGAGAGAATCATTAACAAAATTGTGTAACGTTTTTAGAAAGTGCATTTTATTTATACCTGTAACCGCACCCCCAGCCCCGGTCGCCATATGTGCTGGCGTAGTGGTCGACTGCACTGCATAGATAGGTCTTTGCTATGCTTGGATTTTGAGCGTTTAATTGAGCTATCCTCTCCAAAATGCCTGAAAAGATGAATATGAAAAAAATATTTTTACTGGTAGATTTATGCTGCTATTAGGTATTACCCCTAGTGCCACCCTTATGAGTTAAAATCAAACGCAAAATATTTATAGTTTACTCTAATTCAGTTACCTTCAATGGCATAGAAAAGAACAAATATCACTGCTAAATGTATAATTTAAAACTGGCAAACTCAAATATTCTGCAATGTATTATTCCAGTACTAGCCTCACCGTTGGTCCTAGATGAGCCTGTGTCCTTTCCAGAGGCCGTAGCCCTGCGGAGCCCCACACTGCGCTCATAGTAGCCGGCCACGGAGAGCGCCCCGCTGTACACGGCGCGCTTCAGGCTGTTGGTGGCTCGGTTTGTGTAGCCCTCCTCATCATCTTCCTCCATACCATATTGAGCCTGGAATTGTAAAAATTGGGGAGTTACAAAGCTATCCCTTTCGCAAATTGTTCAAGAATTTGTGATCAAATTGTAATAATAATGCCTTGTAGTGTTACTAAGGTGGTTTAATAAAGGTGTAAAGTTTTATGAAGACAACTAAAAATCTTAAAGCTTTTAATATTGACCTATAATGTGTGAAATGCCTTCAATCCTATTCTCAGCCACTGTGGCAGATGTTAGCTTTGCCTTATTCATTTGGATCAGTTGTTAATGATTATAATTATGACTCACTCTCAGCATCTGAAACTCATGTTCTTCTCTGTTCCTCTGAGCTTCTCTTTCAGCAGCTGTAAGCGATGCTACTCCTCCATCTTCGCCTCTCTCAAAATGTTCTTCTATATGTTGGATCTAAAGCAAACATTTCATTATATAGGAAATGTATATATATTGTTAGTCACAGTGTATTGGCAATGGACACATAAATTTTTTTTTAATTTTTTTTTTCAATTATATTTTCATATCACACAAATATTCGTGCATTGACTGATCTTAAAGAGGTTTAAAGAGATAATTTATTATGGGCTTAATATTAATGATGTGCTTTTCAGTATAAAAATCTCTGGAGAGTGCAGTGAAAAACAAATGATTATATTAACAAATTTATTGAATATGTTTTATAACAAAGGAATATAGAACAACTGTGAATGTTGACTTCTATATTACATTCCCTAAAATAAATTGAAAACAAACCAATTCATGCTGTGACAGAGGCAGTGGCTGGCAACACACTGGGCAGCTGCTGACAGGGCTCTCCTCCATCATTACCACATCCTCACATGACGCATTGTCCACTTGCTCCTGGAGACACAATTCAAAAGCAGCTTATTCAAAAGTACCTCTGCAACTATTTACTACATATTTAATTAGATAGAAAGTTTGAACAGCATAAAATGGAGAATTTGAATAAGATTTGGATTTTGGAAAATTCTAGAACGATGTGGGGAAGAAATGGTGCTCTTTTTGCATGTCTGTTTGAAAACTAAGAAATTCATAGTCTGCTTTGTCTTTGGGCTATCATTCTTATTATTACACATTGTATACTCTTTCGTCATCATCTTCTCATCATCCACAGCTGGACCTAAACCTCTCTGATAGCAAGCTACCGAGTTCAACCTTTGGCTCTTTACATTCAATCACAGCCAATCACTTTGGATATATTATCACTCCACCGAGCTGGGGTATGTCCTGTGCTGTTTGCCAAGTTGTGATCTTCACTCCAAAACACATCTATTCCAACAGTTACTGGTCCTGTGATTGATTATATAAAACACTAACAATCAAGATAATGATTGTTGTTCCACAAATATTTCTGATGACACTATGTAGTCATTTCTTTACAGCCATATAATTTTTCTAATAGGGTGCACTTATTAATAAACTACCTCATTGGTCAACCGGTTGTAAGCGCATCGTAACTGTAGATCGGGAGGTCCTGGGTTCAAATCCCGGGTCGGCAAAATTAAATTTTTCTGATTTAGAATTTCTATTAGTGACTCACGAGTCTGGATCTGTGCCTGGTGTATGGCAATAGGCCCACCACCATGGGACGTAAACCTAACTGGTGAAACGTGGGAGCGTACTACACTTTTCTGCTTACCTCTTCGGGGACTATAGGCGTGATGTTACGTTTTTTTATATTAATAAAGTGAACATTGTTTATAGAATGCTTTCGTGATTATAACAATCTGTGGTTGGCAAATGATTTTCAACTCTACTTTATACTTTGGCTACAGGCAATGTCGATGCCATTATTTGCTTGGTCACAGCCGAATTTTATGATGGATAATAATAAATGTAATATTGGCGTATCAAAATGTAAAAATACGTACAGGTCCTAAATGTTTGTATTTTCTCTAACTGTATTTAAAAAATAGCAAAATATTCTTGAAAAAAAAAATCGATTTTAATCGTATCATTAATCTACTTGTAAACTTAAGTCGCTGTTTAACACTTACAGCTTTTTGTGGGCTTAGTATATCTCGATGTTCCACGTTGACGTGCAGTTCCACCTCAGAGACATTGCTGAACTCAATCTCACAAATCGGACACTGGAACGAAGAGCTGTGCGGTCCAGGCGAGAGGGCCATCGCGCTGAACTCCAATGTTGGGTTGTCCAGTGTTATTGTTGGGTTATTCAATCCTAACGTTATGTTCTCTGTTATATTGCTGTTGGCATTCGCATTAGCATTCGCGATCACGGACGGCGATGTTAAATCGAAATGCGCCCGATTTATATGTTCCTCTAATTTTCTTGGACATGTTGACGTAAAGTCGCACAATAGACACTGAAATATTACAAATATGTACAAAACTTTGCAGTACTATCAATAATATTAGCAATTTTACAGTTTATTAGATATGTAGTATTGCATTCCTCCACGGTAAAGATCAGGAAATCCAGAGCCGATAAACAAAGATGCACAGTACACTGTAATTTTTGCATTGCCGCGCTATTTTCAAGTCTGACTGACAAATGTGTTTTTGACATATAATTTTATTTTTAATAAACCGTACGCAATGTTATTTAAAACTTACAGACTATTATAATTTAACATTGTTTAACAGTGATTGCTTTTACATGGATACATAATTCTACTATGATACTCTAAATTTATCATACTTAAATAATTCAATTAAAATATTTGTTTGTTTAGATTTAAACAAAAAAGAAGAGAAGAGCTGATCATTTAGCATATTAATTTTAACTTATTAAGATCAACTTACTTGTACAGTGGGACTTGGTGTGACGGCAGATTTTTTAGGCGTATTCGGTTTTAATTTCAGAGCTAATTGAGACCTAAGGGGTGATCCTTGACCTGCGCTGGCCATAGCTAACTGTAAATATAAATTACAAATCTAAATGATAAACTAATAACAAAAATCACATGTATTTACATCAAAGATCACAATACCTTAGATTTATTGGGGGAACCTTCATAACTACTATTGTTTTGGCTTGGACTAGAGTTTCCACCTAAAAATATAAAAAATATTAGTATAGTCTTTTCAAAAAATAAAAATGATTAATAAATATGATATCAAATTTGTTAAGATTTAAAAATATCTAACCCTTCTTATCATATCCATTTACAACGTCGCTGTCACTAGAACTTTCTCTACTACGATTTTTTTTCTGTATCACGCCATTACTAATATTAATGTTCTTCAGTCCATTACTAAGATTAATGTTCTTCGGGGAACGCGAGCACCTCTCCTCGTCCCTGTCACTCTTGTGGTTATAATTATCTTTATCTTGGAATCCGTTATGGTAGTAGACACTTTTGGGTATGGCTCCGTTAAGGCACGAGGTGGATGTGTCTGGACTGTGCCACCCGTTGATTGAGCCAGGTGTGTTATAGCTGCAACTGTCCGTTGTTGTCATTTTGGAGTCTTCATCGAAGCTGTAAGATAGAATTGTACACTATAAGAACCGATCGTTTTAACTCCAATCTTTTCATCGGTTTTCTATACAATACAGATCTCCCCTCAAAATGAAAAGGGTTAAGGGCGGTAAAGGCCCTAGTCTGCGCTTGGCACGTGCGCGTTGGATGACTTTACAAGCACCAGAGAACATTATGGACAACTCCTAGATTTTTTTAAAAGTTTACTTTACTAAAAACGAATTATTTTTTGTAAAAAGTAGCGCTCCAGGATTTGAATCTAGGACACCCGGGAGTGGATAACTAAATTCTAAAACACTAGTCTATCAGTGCTTTTTAATGGTTCTAAAAGTATTTGAAACATCATAATTATACCTGAAATTTTAGCAGTACACCGTCTAACAGGGCCTTAAATATTCAGAATAATTATTCCCTATCGCAGTCTGCCAAAAAATTTCGAATGTCAAATTAAACTGAACTAGAGAAAAGTTTTAATTGTATCCACAACGAGGCTTTGTTATTTGCCTTTCATCAACGAAAATTTTAACGATGACGATATTTTCATGATATAGAAACAAAAATAATTATAGCCACTTTAATTGTTAAAAATGTATGTCTTTATATTATTCTCTTATTGCGAATGCAGTTTATGAATATTATTAAGTCTATCAATAGTACAAGGTTTTCCAGATAGTTATTAAAATACATAAAAACAGAGAAAATCAGTATCATGATGGAAAGGGCCTACATTTTGTCCTAGTCGTGGACAGCACGCACGACCCACGACTAGTGAGAGCCATATTTTTCCTCGCGTAGTTCGCCGGTGATTTTACGAAAAATAAAACAGCTGCCTCTACCTTGGGCTCTGGTCATCAATGAAGGCCATCAGCTCTCTCTCTGGCGTCAGGTAATGAAGATGAGCCCTTTGGACGTGACCAATAAGTTGTGGTTGTGGGACAGCGCAGTCACAGAAGGGACAGTCTGGGCGTCCAGCAACGTGGGCTTCCAGGGTGTGGGTGCGCATGCCTTCGTCTGTCAGACCTTCAGCGCCGCACAGCTCGCAAGTATATGGGAATGGACTGCTCGACATGATGATTAGCTGAGGAAAATTGAAAAAATATTTTAAACTAATTTATTAATTGATTAGACAAAGATATTGGTGAGACCTGCCTACTCCATTAGATAGCTGGCGCGATGATATAATGATAAAAATTAATAAACGTTTTCAGTCTCAATATAAAAGTATTTTTTAAATAAGCCCACATATATTTTAGGTTGAAAAAAAATTTGCAATAAGCGGGGTTGTCTGAATTATAAGTAATTAATAGGTTTTAAAAAAATCTAGGTCATTGTAATTGAACCTTTTAATATGATGGTTTATTCAGTTTAATTATCACAGTTCTTCAATTTGAAATCTAAATGCTTAGTAAACTTTTAAATTTATAAATAAAAACTAAGTATTCTCAGTATACAATATAATATTTTTAACCTTCATTTTTATTGTTATAACGATGTTCTTTGGTTATATAATGTTCTAAGTGAGAATTTTATTTTGCGTATTAATTTAAAACTTTAATTTATTAAGTACATTTTTTTAAAAACCAAAAAAAAGTGGTAACACTCACTGCACTAAATATTAAGTTGTTTTAAATTTAAGTTCTTGACGTTAAATAACTAAATAAAATAGTTATACCTTTATAAGGTCATGAGATATGATAAGCAGAATAGTTAAATGACATGGTAAAAATAAATGTGTTATATAATCTGTACTTTTACCATAGTTTCTACAACTGTACAGTTTTAGATCTAAATAAAGATTTCTAATATTCCAATTAATTTCTTTGCTAGATATGATATCTACAAAGAACTTAGGAATATTCTTGAATAAGTAATACTGGGAAATTAAAGCTTTCTACGAAAGTTACATACAAACCATTAACCACAATGAAATCGAGTTGTATATGTCAAATCGATAAAATTACCGCAGTTTTGTTTTCAAGGAAACCGCGAACAAATTGACATTGATACATACTTAATTAACTGGAATGATATTACTTCATACCTTACACATATTGTTCTAACGAAAACTTTCTTAAAAATTAAAGTAATATTTTGTATCTGTAAAAAAAGATAAATTATAATAAGTACTTACTTCCGTTTTTTATTGTCAAATTTTGCGGGAAAACCCACAGCTAGTCACAACACTACCTAATTGGCTCGTTACTGTTATTGTACACGATTTGATCTAACATTTTCAAACATTAAAATATAAATTATATTGGTTTACAGGCGACAGGTTGTGAACGAACGCCATTCATGGTTTTCAGGGACACTGAAAATAAAAAAAGCGCTATTACGCATGCGGAAACTGTCTTGCCATTTATTACCTCTAGCGGTCATATCTGGAACTAAGATTTGTTACGAATAAAAAGAAGTATAAAATGAATTATTTTCTGCTTTTATTGTTATTGGAATCTTATTATAACTTCCTATGTATTTTTTAGTTAAAAAGTTTAATAGAAAAATAGATTACGGTAGAAAGCGCCATCTTGTGATCTTTGTTAAATACAGTTACGGACCTACATTATAATTCTCGGCGTTAATGTCTTTAGTATCTTTGTTTTAGATAGAGGGTGTTGTATAAATAATACTTTACCATCAAACTATACTTATAAGTTGGGTCTATATTGACTTTGAAAATAATTATAATAAATTATGTAAACTGCGGTGCGCTAGTAATTTTTTAAAGAGGACAAATGAAATGGCTGTGTCTCTGCTACTTTTGAACTATTACGAAAGGGTTTCCAATTACCAGACGAATTAATATATATATTTTAGGGAGTATGCCCGTAAATCTTTCTAGAATTCATTAAAAAGGCGGCATTTTCCGTGACAATTTTGTGCAACGGTTAAGAGTTCTAATTAGCAGTGAAACAGTACTTTATAAACTTAATCTTTCACTTGTACAATTACTTACCTAAACGCATAAATTCAACTGTCACGTACATAGTTCAGTTCAAATTTGATGTACAATTTAATAAATACCAAGCGCGGTCACTACTTTGTCTAGTGACTGTTAGCGTAAAATTTTCAATAGTGCTTTTTTCTTGCACCTAATAGGTCGCTAGATAGATAGATCAGTTCTATAGTCAGTTAACAATTATTGAACTTTGTTGAAATCTTCAAATGCATTTTAAAAACATTTTGCATATGAGCTAGCTATTAAATCGTATTCTCATTGTTTCGCACTGGAGCAGAGCATGTTCAAAGATTCTATTTCTCTTCAGTCAGTTAGTCTCTTTTTATCCATATATACGGCCGTCTTGAAGATTTATGTCTTGTTATTTTTCTCACGTTCGATGAATTCATACAATTGGCTGAATTAATATTAAGAATATTTTTCCTTGTGTGTATGATTTCTTATTATTTAAGTTATAGTATATTTATTTAATACGGGTGAACCTATTGCCGTATATTAAGCACATATCCAGACATCGAGCTTCTATTAGTCATTTAATTTAGAAGAACCCAACTATACTCGAACCTGGGCATCGATCCCAGGACCACTCGATCAGATGTCGCGATTAAATCCGCTCGACCAACGGACAGTCAATAGATAAAATAATCGAAATGAAATACACAATTATCTTTAAAAATTAGGTACACACATGTTTATTATTATTTTCAACTTTACCGAACGCCAAGGCAAGGATTTAACTTTAAAGGTAGAAGAAACCGTATAGTAGTCTATTCCTTCAGCCAGTTTAAACCTACCCTCTCGTCAATTCTGATTGTACTCTTATATTAATAGTAAATGACAAGTCGATGAAAGAGATAACGTAATATAATAATTATGTTTTAGAAAGCGTCTCGTTTAATAAATCAAATGAAAACAAGTAAACATGACATTAAACGATGATAACGTTTTGGAAGAGCATAAATTTATGATTTTGTTGAGGTTAGCGGGATGCCATTTGCGCAATAATTCCCGCCGTGTCACCCGTTTTTGTCTATGGTTTTAAATTTATGTGACGCTTTTTAGCGCGAAATGGAATGGAACAGGTGTATTTTATTTTATATTTGTTTAAAACATGTTCGTGTTATATTTTAGGTGACAGAATATAAAATTAAATTTTAGTATCTATAATGTATTTAGATAAAAAAAATAGATTTAACCTTAGTCCTTTTCGGGTTAATAAAATTGCAAGCGGCGTCACGGTTGATATTATAGCTATGTACATTTTATATTAAGAGACAAAATATAAACATGTTGGGACAAATTATTATAGACGTCCATCTGATTTGACACTAGATACATATATCCTGTTCTCAGGTAATGTGACCGCTAATAAACCTATATATATTTGTAAACACATATTTATATAGATAATTTGATGTGAATAAAAACTTGTGCTATTCACACAAATCATTTCTTTGCAAAGAGACACAAAAATTTGTTGATAAACGCTCTTCTTTCGTAAAAACCTGCACCCCAAGATTTGAACTCAGGAGCCTCGGGGTCGGAGACTGAATTCTAATCTACTAGACTATCACCGCTTTTAGATATTTGTCCATATATTATTTTTAAATATGTTTTAAACATGAACGTAAAACATAACACATTAAGAAGGATGTAGGTACATACATAAATACTTGGCACTGGATCCATGTTGTCTACCCCTAAAGGGTCTGGCGTGACATAATAATAATAATATTGTTCGCAATAATTATTATACCTAACACGGATCAATTTATTCGTTTTTACTCTGTGGCAATGTTCGGACACCATCACGCGTTCGGATAATGCTAATGTCGAACTATTTGTGGCGTCCATTAGAATTTATAATCAGCAATAATAATATATCCATGTATCGTACATTTGTCCAAAAACCAATGCATTATTAATATTTCACATGCCGTTATCATAGTGCAATTCTATTTCGGTTTTGTTGCTGCATAAACCTCAATATTTGAGTTCCGTTATTGAGTAATGGGGTGTAAGGCTCTAAGATTCACCTCTTTCCACCACCTAAATCAACCTCATCTGCTTGTGGTAATCATCCTCCTCTTAAACAGGCGAGACTCTGGTGTCCTGCTGGTCGTGGTATAGCGTAGCGTACTTAAATGTCCTCGCTGCCGATCGTCAGCAGTGTAAGCTGTATAAGTAGCTGACCTCAGCGATCCCCTACCCGCTTTCCCAGCGTTGGGATTATGGGTGAAACCGCCTGTGAGTTCTGTGAGTATAAACCTTAGACTGAGACAAATGAAGAATATATATCTTTTTGTAGACGACAAGAGTATTAGTTAAAAATGTAAAAATGTAGATACTATAATCTTCTTTCATTTGGAATCTGTCTTTTGTATTATTACAGGATTTAAACAAGTGTACATTTAATTTAAGTGCGTCTTAGTGCATCTAAGTATAATGGGTGGTATATATTACTTCCTTTCTATTTCTGTATAAATAAAATGTTAGAGGTCTGCCGTTGTACACGCAAAAACTGCTGGACAGATTTCGATTTTTTTTTTAGTTTTCCTTCTTAGCTGCTACGGTCGTATCTTAAGAAAATATTACGATATTTTCAATTAACGGAGAGTATTTAATTTTATTTAAATTATAATTTTTAGGGATTTTAGATTTTTTTATTTTTTTTATTTTATATTTTAGGCTGCAGGCAGATGCTGGATGCGACAAGCCGAAGACAGGGCGCGATGGCGCTCATTGGGGGAGGCCTATGTCCAG
>DWFV01001156.1:0-11812 GCA_018246775.1 Parelbella machaon machaon
TAGGTGGTGAGCCTATTGCCATACACCGGGCACAATTCCAGACTCCGAGTCACTACTAGAAATTCTAAATCAGAAAATCTAATAGCACCCGACCCGGGATTTGAACCCAGGACCTCCCGATCGGTAGTCGAAAAAATTCATTTGTTACTTTAATTCACGTTATTAGGTATCTTTTGGATAATAGGTGTGGGTACAGTTTCATTTTTAATCTGTCGTGTATTAAAAATATAGAAATCTCCAATTTTGTGCATGGTATATGCCCGAATATTCAGGTTATTTATTTTAAAGAACAAAAAAATACGATATAGGTATATTTGCATGCCCAAATTGGTGCCTCTTTTTATATTTAATTATAAAATCATCTTTCAACTAGTTATAATAATCAGCATTCTATGTATAAATTCGTGTGAACTTGACACAAATTCTCTTACATCTTCGAATGTTTATTTTTATCTGTTTGTTTCAGTTTAGTTTGATAAATGCGTCTGTAGATACTCCCGAACGTCCAAAACAATTACTCACTGAATTTTATGTAACTGTTAAATTCTAATATTATGGGTCTGCATGTTATTAACAAAGCCATAAGGATTATGATACTTTAATTGAGTCTAACGAAGTCCAGTTGACCTGATTGGTTTAATCCCTCCATGCCCATCTTCTAGATAGAAACTGTATTAAATAAATTTCTCTATCTGTTTCCATAATACAAGTCGTTCATAGTAATAATCATTACGAGGTGTTTAATAACACTTTTACATTCGATATCTTTATATAATAGATAACACAACGTACGTTGAGGTTGTTTACTTATTGTATGAGCGAGATAGAACTGTTATAATCCAGGATCTTTCACGAGCGTCTAATCAAGCCCACATTTATCTTATCTTTATTATCATTTGAATGTCGAATCTCACATTATTGTACGAGCCCCATTATTATCCCTTAGGTTTTATAGCCTATTTCATACGTTAGTGGTAAGCACCGCAAATCCCCGTTTTCTTATTCACAAATTATTGAATACTGTTCCTGTAAATATGTCGCTATAGTGAACATGTATGTAACAAAACTGATCCTGATATTAAATATATAATATTGTCCATCCATTCATCAACCTTTGGAAGTCCACAGCTACGTAGACACAGATAGCTCCTAATCGGCGCCACTACGACCGGACCTGGGCTGTTAAAATATTACACACTAAAAATAAAAAAAAACGTAACATTACCGCTTTATGTTCCCAAAAAGGTTGTTAGAGGGTTGTAGTACACTCCCTCGTATTACCGGTTGCACTTAAGTCCCACCACAGAATAAGAGGTAAACTTGTTGCCATACACCGGGCTCTAGTCCAGACTGATCTATTACTAGGAATTTCAAGTTAGAAAAACCCAGTAGGACCCAATCCGGAATTGAACCCTGGACCTCACCCTCAGCAGTCGCGCCAATCACTATACTAAGTAGGCAATATATATGATACATCTTTGTGTAATTGTTGTTGCAGTATTTTACTAATATGTGCCTAAGATGCTGAGTCTAATAATTATACAGGATTTTCTTTGAAATGCGAAGACTCATAATTAGCTTATCATCATCATCATCATCAGCCTATTTTAGTCCACTGCTGGACATAGGCCTAATTAGCTTAAGTTTTAGTATTATTAAAAACCCGAAAAAAGGGTACTTATAAAGATTTTTATAAGCTTATTATAAAAGTGGAAAATAAGCATTAAGAGTATTATTAGCATACTTTACATTTATATATGTATCACTGTATAAATACTAAAATTAAAACCCTTGAGTCAAGCATAAAAATAAGAAAATACCTATCTTAAGTTAATAGCTTTTAAATCTCTAAAATTGTGACAAAAACAAGCGCGCGTTGTTTGGCTCACTATCGCCATCTTTCAAAACTTCAAGTAATGATACAGCGCTTGAATTCACTACTGCGTACAAGATGACGCTACTGGGCAATATCATAATGGGCAACATTATCACTTCTCATTCATACTAATTTCCGTTTGTCAATTTGGCAGCTCTAGTGGAAGGTGTTATCAAATTGTCATTGTGTTGTCAATAGTTAGAAGTTATTTGGTCCATTTTTGATATTAATGTGTAAATCTCTCTTCAAATTTCTTTTGTGATTGTTGTTCTTATGACCTAAATAATTATGGGCCTGTGCGACGAAGGTAGGTAGGCACATTTTAGTTATTATATAGCTAGTATTATGGTAATGTAAACAAGTCAATTAACTGTTCTCAATTGGAGAGTCACGTACGTCTATTACATATTACGTCTGAACAAGAACAGAATACTGCTGCTATATAACGGACGCAATGAAGAAAATCTCCCCGTGTGCTATTACATTGTTGATGTACAAGTTGTTTTTATACTAGTCGCGGCGGGTGCTTGAGATGTTGACGGCGTGCTGAAGTAAATGTGTTTGCTTTAACACTTACCGTGTCTGTATGCAACCTTGATCGCGGAAATAGTATGGACTTGTTGGGCCTCACAGCAGTTAGCAAATGTTTGTTTGTCTATCATTATCAGTAAAGAGTTTGTATATTTATCAAATATAACTGTGTGCTAGTTGGTCAACGACTTGTTAGTACGTATTATTGAGTACATCAAGACTATATTTTACTTGATGTTTTTTAATGATTACTGGAGAAAAGACATGAAATATTCAGTTTTCTTACATGCTTTTATTTGTGCCTAGTGGGTAACTATCTTGTAAATTAAACAGAAACTCTTCATATCTACTTAAATGTACGTTTTATCGAACTGCATCATGACATAAGTTAAGAATACATACCAGTACAATTTGAAATAAATTTCACAATTACATTATCAGTTGGAGGATAAAACTTGAACAACTGAATTAAATATCTTTATAAAATATATCAGAAAAAGTAACATTTCCTGCTCTCATGTTCATTATTAGCAACTTATTGATTCATATGAACATTACCTCAACTGCCAGCGAAGCCATATTTAAAATAATTTCCATGAACAAGAGTTGTGCACAAATTATCAATTATAATGAACTAATTGCACTGTGGTGAAGTCAAGAACATATGTGAATATTGTTATTCACAAGCTGACATACTTTACTGTAGAATCTCAGAGCAGCATCAGCAGTCTCCACACTCTACCTACCTCGTGATGGACATGGCTTAATTATATAACAATATTGATTGCAGTCCAAATAAATGTAGTTTAAAAAACTTGAAAAGGACTCCTTAAAGCACATCAAACTAAAAAGTAAAAAATATTCTTTAAAATAGGTAGAAAAATGATAATGAACAACAAATATTAGTATTATTGTGAAAAAAGTGTGGGGTGCTCAATGTATATATGAAAAAGATGGCACATAGCGCCCTGCGCTTTTATCACAATATCATTTGTTCATTATTATTTTTCCACCTATGTTAAGAAATATTTTTTACTTTTTAGATCAATGCGCTTTAAAGCATGTTTTTTGGTTTTTTAAACTATATTTATTTATTAATGGTCATGACTATTATTATATATGTGTATAATTTTAATAAAGCCATGAAATTTCTGTTAGTGGTTATGTGTAGGTTCTGAAAAATTTCAAAGTACCACTTTACTGACAAGCAGCGCTATTAGACTATATTGAGTCTTGTGCCTTGGTATGCTCGGCTGAAGGACAAGCTGTTAGCGACTAATGTATTGACATAATTAAGTCGAATGCTTAAGCCGGAAAGTGGTTACACGATACGGAAAGTGGTTACACGATACGCATGTGCGGTTGCTTTATCTCTCTTACTCACAAAGGATACGTGAGAAAATCATTGAAAAATGGCGATCCTGATCAGGATAATCAGACAACTTTATCAAATTATTGTATTGTCACCGGTTTTTGATAAGTGTACAAAGCTTAATTTAAATGTGTCCATTCAAAGTGGGTCAAAATTGAGAGCAAAGGACTCAGATACATACAAACATACAAGAGAACCTAATAAAAAGTGTGTAATAAAAAGAACATATGAACATACTCCATTAATACCAAAATGACACTAGTACAAACTTTGGTCTTCTCGATTTTCTTGTACGCATCTGAGTCCTGGACGATCCGTGCTGCAGACAGGAAGAAAATTGATGCCTTTGAAATGTGGTGTTGGCGAAGGATGCTGCGAATACCATGGACAGCAAAAAGAACCAACATTTCAATTCTAGGCCAGCTTAAAATCAAAACTAGACTCTCCACCATCTGCTACCAACAAATACTCTCTTACTTTGGCCACATAGCTCCCAGAAAACCAGACAATATCGATAAAGTGGTTGTTGTGGGCAAAGTAGACGGGAGAAGACCTAGAGGCCGACCACCGACCCGATGGTCTGACACCGTGAAGAAGATCACGGGACTCCCTGTCACCGATGCCTTAAGACAGGCAGAAGACAGGGCGGAATGGAGACGGCTTACCCGATCCTCCACCGCGGCTTATCAGAGCGGACACGACCTTCAGCTATGAAGAGCACGACGAAGAAGAAGAAGAAGAAGATGGGTACACTACTATAGTAGAATATTAATTGGCCAAGCACCACGAAACCGACTAAAATGAACTGCAGAACTGACATGACACATTCTTAAATTTTAAGCGTAGCAAACATGTATCCCATAATTCAAATTAAAAAGAAAACAAATAGACACACAGATGTCAATCAACATCGTTTACAGACATCTTCAAAATTTACGAGTACTTATACATACATGTAAATAAAACGAGTATTTATTAGAATAGCTATAGAAATTGTTGATTGAAACTGTCGAGTGATAAGCTAACCAAGATGAGGTGTCCAATTAAAATGGATAAACTGCCAACAGTTATAAGTTGTTGTTTCTGCTGCTTCCTACGCGCTGGTACCGTCATGATCGCTATGTTTTCCTTTGTAAGTCATCAGATCAAATTCGCTTAATCTATCTATACAATGGAGCGAAATACAAAGAGCTAAAACTGTCTGTATATAGAAAATTAAGCGCGCCGTATTTTGAATTAGCGTCTTGATGTGCATTACGTCAAGAGCCGAACGTTCTAGGTTATCTGTTAGAAGCTAGGCGCGCTTCGAATTGATAGCTAAGCCTTCTTTCTAATATATTCGCCTAGATAGTGTTTGCCACTAACGTTTATCAATCTAAAGGCAAAATTGGTCTATTGTTTTACTGCCTTTGTGTTGAATCCTTTAATATACGTAAGGCTTTCTACACTATGAGCAATTTATATTCTTGTAATATTCCACTGACTTTCCTAATATAACAATGAATTCTAAAAGTTTATATGACCTTTCAAACCTAAGCTAAAAATTCTTTTCGCTGTGACCCCCCCTCCCCCCACTCCCACTGAGTGTGTCTCAAAGCGTTCTGTCGATAATAATAATTTAATCATGATACACTGCTTGATGAACGTGGCCATTCATCAGCATGGTATTTATACATTTTCATACATGAACATACAATAAATCTGATTAAGCTCAAATTATCTTAGTACATATCTGAATTTATCTGATGTTATCCAAAATAAATGAACACCAAGAATATAACGAATATTTAAATATATCTCATAAAGTCACAACAAGTTCAGATATTTTGGCACAGCGAAAAGTGCTTTTCTAAATCTATATTTAAATAATACAGAAATAAACCAGTGAGCCTACACTTTCATACACGTATTTATAAATAGCCGTCAACTTCTATATATATTCGTAATATATTAAATTGAAGAATTTTAATACAGAAATATAATTTAGGTGTTGAATATCAATGCAATTTTGATATCTACCTTTTTAAATTAATATTTAGTGAAAAATAAAATGAAATGTTAGTGATTGATTTTAATTAAATTTTTGAACAGAATTTTTAAAACATTTACTAGTCTTAAAACTTGTTTAGACACGTTTCTAATTGAGCAGATGATGGGGTTGTTCTTTGCGCCCAACGTGTCACAAGCGAGAGGTGCCTGGGACATGAGCCCAGTGCTGGCCAGCTACAGCTCCGCCACAGAAAGCACAATCCAAGTCGCACTCGGCGTTCTATCTATTGGATTATGTGTAATCAGCGCATTACTCCTACTGGGGGCGTGCTGTGTAAGTACCTTAAGCATTTACATATTTCTTGTCAATATATTCAATGAAATTCCTGATACCAAAGATGAATTAGAAACATGGTTTAATTGTTCAAAGACAGAAGCAACTATTCCTAACGCCAAGTGGCTAATTCTGCATTGCAGATACACTAAAAACGAGGCGTTTCAATTTAGTTAATATTGATTTTTCCACCACTTTGATATTGATTTTGAGCTTAATGGTCTATCTGTAGCGTAGGGCGCCCTCCAGCTAGGTGGAGTGACAATATACGCAAAGTGGCTGGCAGTGGTTGGATGCGCAGAGCTGAAGATCGAGCTCAGTGGCGTGCTATTGGAGTGGCCTATGTCCAGCAGTGGACGGAAGTAGGCTGATGATGATAATGATGATGGTCTATCTGTTCTTGTATGTAAATATCTGTTAAGTAGCACGCTCGTTAGCTGGTTCTGGAACATAAGGGTGATATGTATTTTAAATAACGTGCTCCTACGTATCTCGTTTACGACTTACATAATAGTATCTCTAGACGTCTAAACGTTCATAAGGTTAATAATTCTTTCAGCGTCACCGAAACAATTTGCTCACACCCTTTTACAGTCTGATGAGATTTTTTAAGAGTAAATATTGACTTACATTTTTAAAATTTTTGATATTGATAGTATAAGTGGAAATAATATATTAAACTATAAACTTTAATACAAAATTAGTTCGATTTTTGAATGTTTTATATAAGCAGTATAATAGAAAAATGTTTAGGTAAGCCAAATAAAACTAAGCCATAGAGCGCGGAGCTTATTGGTTACATAATTCTCTGTCAGGTAAAAATTAATTATGTATGTATACATACCACCAGAATATACCCATCCTCATCGAGATATACCAGTGGGGTACCCTTGTATACTCCTCGACGGTTTCCATGCTGTTCCTGGTGCTGGCGATGTTCTGTTTCTTCGTACCTCCCCACAGCTACCCCGCCGGTGGGCTACTCTGCATGTTTGTCTTAACCAACATAATTTGTAAGTATATTTAATTTTTCATGTAAACATAATAAAAAAAAAAACGCATTATTTTCTCTGAAGCATAATCTCCGCCGAACAACGCACATACGTGAGTTAAACCAGTAAATATACAATCACGCTATAATAGGTATAAGGATACCTATTATAACGTGTAAGTTAAAGAGAGTAAGGATGTAATTTCTTTTGAATTTTAACCACTTCTCATTGGTTCGATGTAAATCGTTTTAGGGTTTGTGATAGTAAATATGATAATAGAACCTTAAAGTGAAAGTTCACAACAATTAATTATTACATAATACGTTGATGTTTCACACTATACCCAAATTAATCTTGTGATGAATTAGTATGTGTTATTAAGAAATATTTATAACAGTCGTAGCACATCTTCGTGTCTACGCCGTCACGTAGCACTGTTGTTTCAAAGAAACAAATTCCAACATTTTCTTATCTTTGGATTTCGTTAATATAAGAATATGATCGTACCTTTTGTATTTTATAAAGTATGGTTTATAAGTCATCACGCCCGTAATCCCCGTAGGGATAGGCAGAGGACTGTAGTACACTCCCACTTTTCACCAGTTTAAGTCCCAATGGAATAGGTGGTGAGCCTATTGCCGTACACCGGGCATAATTCCAGACTCCGAGTCGCTACTTGAAATTCTAAATTAGAAAAATCCAATAGTACCCGACCCGAGATTTGAACCCAGGACCTCTCGATAGGCAGTCGCGCTTGCAACCGCTCGACCAACGAGGCAGTTACTGTATAGATACAGTTTTACGTCCATCCTTTGCTAGACACGCAATTTAAAGGACGAGTACCTTTTCGTAGACTTGAGTTAGGTTCTAGTCTCTAGAGGCTTGAGAAAGCTAAGAAAGTAGGGTTTCAAAAGATTTACAGACTAAGGAAGGCGTACCCTAAGACAAACTATATCTAAAAAACGAATGCTTTAAACAGACGTGTTTGTAAGATTAGAGTGAAAACGTAGAAGAAACACGTCAGGATTGTAAGAACAGAGATATTTGACACTTAAGAGAGCCAGGGTAACGATATAATAAATAGTATTTACAATTGGTTTCAGTAGTGACAACGATATAATAAATAATTGGTTCTTTTACTAACTGGTGTTTTTATTTACAGTGACCACGTACTTCATTCTTGTGGTGAACAGTCTCCGGATGTCGCTCAAATATTTATCAAACGATGATTTAACGGTCTGATCTATTTCGTTATTGTGAAAGTGACGTTTGTGGAAAAATATATACATATAAATATTGTTACCTGAATATATTTTTGTAAAATGTATTGTAAATTGCATTGTTTTGTTCTTTCACGTTGCACGGTCAGACTGACCCAGTCCACTGCTGGACATATTCCTTTCCTAATGTAAGCTAATATTTGGCAATAATTCCCACGCGTGTTAGGGATCACAGAGCACAACTTCTAGCACCGTATTTATGGCAATTAGTTATGAGTAGGTAGACTGGAACTAAGCCGCCAGGTACCCGGTCGCAAGAATGTAGAAACATACATGATCATTATGTAGATTATCATGTAGAAACATACATGAACATACATAGCGACGTGAGTTTTACTATGTTCAGGGGTCTTAATAGAACAAACGAAATCCTGAAAAGTCCTTATTTATTGTCCAACCAAAAGTGGGAATACGACAATTCGACACGTATTTAAAGTACATTATTATAATTATCATTAATCATTTTGTATTTTAAAATGACTGTAAATTAACCCGATAAGATTAAATATTTTAAATTAACCCGATAAGATTAAATATTTACCAGATGTTAATTAATTTTTGTTGAGATATGTCTCTGATATTAAGCAAAATGATAAAGCTTTGAGGCGGTAAAAAAAGATATAATTCACTTATGACGTACAATACTTCAACGAGTGATGACAAGATGAGATAACATTTTTTATATATTTTTTTGATAATATTTTTTTATTATTATTTTTCAACTACTAACCTATTTCATTATTAAATAATAATGTGTGAGATATTTCCTGAAGTGTCAAAATGTTGTATGGTTATGTCCCTCAGGATTGGAATGCTTTTCATATCAATATTAGCCATTGTAAGTATTGGAAACTAGCTATAAGTTATGAGATCGCCCATTATCCTTACCATACATTCTTCTACTTATTATATTAAATGTTTTTTTGAAATATTGTGTTCAATAACGTATGTAGAAGAGTAGTCCTAGATTTATCTGACGCCATACACTGTTTGATACACTACATATGTATGTGTTAAATCAATGTGAGTTACATCGATTAACATTATGAACATCTTAATGAGTATGGAATCTAGATATGACATTTTACAGATACGTTTCAACCCTCGAACCCTATGCTTAGGACCTCTCGGATATTATTGTTTGTAACCGCCACAACCTGGAAATAGTAATACCTGATATTTTCACGTTTTGATACATGTTCAGCTACCGCGCTTGGAAATGTTATATCATCTTTCTCTTTTTCTCAGAGTGCCATCTCTATACTAAATTTAACAATCCCTGAAACAACTTATACATTTAATGCCACGGCTTTGACTAGGGAATGGGTACATTTACTTAGCCCTTGGCACAGGTTTGTTTGTTAGGTTATTCTCCCTCGTCGTTCACTTCTTTATTTTTGCATTCTGACCTGTGTAATAAATTTCACCGTTTTATATTTTGCGGTTTTTCCTTATGTGGCCGAAATATTCCAGAATGTTTTTGTTCGTCAAATAAAAAACTTATGTTTATATATTCACGTAACAAGACACTATTTGTTCAAATCATTATATACATTAAAGTTTAAAACAAACCAGATAGCTTATGCAACTATTTTTCTTGCTATACCTTACGAAAATTTTCCTAATTATAACTTTTATAGGACATTAATTTTCCATGCATTGAATCGGAATGGAAACGGAATTCCTTCCGTTGGTTTTTAATTAAACTGCGAACCAATCCCAAATGACTTGAGATAAATAATGGAGGCTCGTTCAGTGATCGAGATAACGCGGATTGAATACTGATCGTCTGCCATATTGGATCTGTGGGACACTTCCACCAAGTATTTCATCGTGACATTTATATTTTCATGTAATTAAAAGCAACATGAGCCAGTGATAGCCTAGTGGTTTAGAATTCAACTTCTCACTTTGGGATGTCCTGGGTTTAAATCCATGGCGCGCACCTCTTTCCAAATTGTGCGTTTTAGGAAGAGTCTCCAAAAAAAATTCTATAAGGCATATATAATAGGGCATTTGAAGTCTGCCGAACCGCACTTGGCCAGCATGGCAGATCGTGGCCTTAACCTACTCATTTTCAAAAGAGACCCATGTTCTAACAGTGGAATGATAAAGGATCGAGAGAGAAAATATTGATGATGATGAACGTGCCAAGAAAATACAATGATAAAGACCTTGTGGCAGAAGACAAACTGTGATCTGATCAGAAACTCTCCAATCTACAGATAATCTTATTTACCAAGAGCCTGACCTAGACCGATGGAGACTAGTAGTTGTCAGGATGAAATGGAGCCACAATCCTCAGTAGTAAAGAAACTGATAAGATAAGACAAAATTTTGATCTAATATCAATTTCAGTACAACTATCAAATGACATTTTCCATTATATTACGTATAAGCATTGCAAACTTTGGCATTAACCTTTTCTATTTTGAGCATGTCCAAGAGTGGGACGATAAAAGGCTAGATGAAAACGCAAGTAATCTTATAGATAGAAAGATGCTATAGTAACCGAATAATATGAGACATGATAAGTCTTTGCTAAACGTTTATAGGCAATCTTCGTTAACGTCGACGACACAGTCGTTGATTCTTATCGATTTACATCGCAGACGATCGAATTTACACGGCGTAATTTAATTCGATTAATGTATAATTCAGAACCAATCAGAAAAAAAAGGCAAATATTCAGAGAGCCGCCGATGATTAAGATAACGTGAATTGAATTCCAATTCTGCAATAACGCCGGACCCATTGGGACGTTTCCACGAAGAGGAATTCCAAGGGAATATTCCCGATCTTCTCGGTAGATGGAATTCTCACTTTTTTATGTAAATGGGCATTAAAGCGTTGGCGTAAGAAGTAAATGACATTTAATATCTGTGAAGTAAAAGTATATTCATTTAATGAATTGATATTTAACATGCTTTAAATAAAAGTGTGATGGGCTTGTTAGTTTTATAGCCAAAGTGTCTATAAGTTGCCTAAAGACCTCCTGCTAAAAATATTTAGGCCGATGAAGTCAAAAGCAGATGGAAACAGCCAAAAACTATCAATATATGTTAAATATTTAAAACATTTTACTTCAACGGGTTTATATTTAGTAACATATATCAGTCTGCTAAGTCGATA
Organism: Parelbella machaon machaon; assembly: GCA_018246775.1. Classification (NCBI taxonomy): domain Eukaryota; kingdom Metazoa; phylum Arthropoda; class Insecta; order Lepidoptera; family Hesperiidae; genus Parelbella; species Parelbella machaon. Next base: position 11,507 of record DWFV01001156.1, read on the forward strand.
ACAATTTAGCAGCCCTAATCGTATATCTGTTTTCATATATCTGTAAGTACCACTACTTCACCTATTTCAACCGTGAAGCAATTGTGAAGCAAGCTCCACTCGGATACTGAAGCGATCATCTTGGCCCTCAAAAGTATCGACACACACACACACACGCACACGCGCACACGCGCGCACGCGCACACGCACACGCACGCGCGCACGCACGCGCACGCGCATGCGCGCACGCACTCACGCGCACACACACACACACGCACACACACACACACACACTATCAGCCTGTCATCGTCCACTGCTGGACATAG
>DWFV01001157.1:0-11812 GCA_018246775.1 Parelbella machaon machaon
TGTATAGCAATAGGCTCACCACTTATTCCATGAGACTTAAACATAACTGGTGAAACGTGGGAGTATACTACACTCCTCTGCTTACCACTTCGGGGATTACAAACGTGAGGTTACGTTTTTACGTCTGGTAACTCTGAGTAAGAGTTACCAGACGTAACTCATTCTGATTCGGCGTGGAGCAGTAATTTTAGCTCTCCTACAGTTTCAAGAGAAATCAAGGTGTGGGATGAAAAATCGTTTCAGTCATACACTTGATGACGCAAACCTGTTTTAATTGAAGGTGTATAATATAATTAGAGTTTTAAATTACGGGTTTGTTCGTTACTTCAAAGTAATGATAGAAATTTCTAAATTGTCATGTGGCACTACTAAAACCAATTTACTTCTAGCTTTACTTATCAATTTAAAACTTAATAAAATAATTTATTACTGATTTACAATTGCTACCTGTATTTTTATATTAAAACGGAAAGTATAAAAACTTTGACTAATGCAGCATAATATAAACACTTAACCTTGTAACTGGCAACAAAACCTTTAGTGAAGCGAAGTGTTATTTGTCAAATAATTTTCGACACAATCGTTACATCTCCGTTGCTCATTATACGTGTTAGCAATCGATGTTATTAAGGATATTTGTTTTTAACGTTTACAGCACGACTCTAATTGATGTGAGTTTCTAAGAGTGCAACTTTTATGGTCGTGAACAATGAACTGAATACAAAATATTAAATGGATTATTATTTGAGAAGAAAACGCATTACAAAATGAGTTATTTAAGTGACTTGTCTCAGTCAAGTGAATATTTAAGTTTTAGAAGTAGCATTCCTTTACGAAAAATAGTTGTTGATTCAGATGGGTCCAAGGTAAACATTTTATTTTGTCTGTTTCTGTCACTTATTGACTTTGAAATTGCAAACTACGAATTCTTCTGAGTTTTCTGTAATAATTCCTATTATAACTTTTTTTATTTTAGGCATGGAGAATATTTGACAGTGGTCCAAAATCAGTGAATTGTCCCTTAGTGTGTTTAACACCAGTATCTGGTACAGCAGATATATTTTACAAGCAAGTGATGGGTCTGGCATCAAGGGGAGTCCGTGTTATTGCTGCAGAACCTCCACCATACTGGAATATGAAGGAATGGTGCGATGGATTCAAACGGCTGATTGATTACTTGGAACTGGATAAAGTGCACATACTCGGTGCCTCTCTGGGTGAGTACGAATTTTTATTTTTCTTTCAACATTGCTTGTCTCAACTCCCAGGTATATAATCCATTATTAAATTAAAGTAATATTGAAATCCGAATCATTAGCTGAGATGAATAAAAAAAATGACCTTCAAGCTGAGAACAAGTTTTGCCACAAATATTTTTATACTTGTTTTCAATTAATAGTGTGATTATGAATATTTATCTAATATGCATGGCAAGATGTATTTAAAAACTTGAATCTCAATCACAAAAAATAGGATACCAAAATTAGGAAAATTTATAGGTACATTTTGAGCATACAGATAATTTTAACAAAATTGAGTATGATACTAAAAATTTGTACTACAATCTTATTGTAGTAACCTGTTTAATTGATGTATATTACGAAAACATTTATGTCATCATCATCTGACCACTTTATTATCCCACTATTGGACCTGAGTCTCCTCTGAGATAGAGAAGGTTTCAAATCAAAACACTTTGTCTTTAGATCCATTATTTGTTTCACCCTGCTCTGAAAGTGTAGTATAAATAGAAGTGATATAAGAAATTGTAATAAAATAATATGTAACAGTGCTTAGTGTCATGTGTGTGGATGTATGATAGGTCAGGTATTTGGCATATAGGGCACTCTAGCTGCTCAGTAAAGGACTGGGTATGATGGTACGTAATAATCAAAATTAAAATGATTATACTGTGTGAATAATTGTGTGATGTGTGAAACTACAAATGTCAAGATCATTGGCTAAAAAAACTATAAATATGTTGTTAACAAGGAAACATTAGTCATGATAATCAAAAACTATTAAAATACTATTTGTCACAGGTAATTTTGAGGTAGCTGTACCATTATCATTATGGTATCATTTGCAAGAAGGTTAGCTTCAGTCTGACTAACCTGATAACACATGTAATTAAACCCATTAATTTATTTTTGCAAACATATTTATGAAAATAAACAGCTTAAGTTCCATGTACTTAATATGTTGTTAATGGGTCATTGGTATGTTGTAGTTAATGGGTCATTGAAAGAATCAAACTCAATTATTATTTACTATTATGAAATAATCTATTGTCTTGTATACACGGGGCACAAATCCAGACTCCGAGTTATTACTAGAAATTCTAAATTAGAAAAATCTAATAGCACTCATCCCAGGATTTGAACCCAGGACCTCCTGATCTACAGTCGTGCTTACAACCACTAAACCAACTAGGCAGTAAAGTAGCTGTAAAGTAACCATGACTAGTCAATCTTCCATGAAATGTTATGCATTAGAGACTATAGCTCAATGTTATGGATCCCTTACTGACAACTTGCACTGACTCTGTCAGTGCAAATAGTAGAACTCACAATTCTTAAATCCAGTATTCAATATTTAACTGGCAAAACATGTAAGATTGATTACCCATCAAGTTGCATTCATAATAACATCAGAGCAGAGTTGTCAAATAACAGCATTTATCTTCCCCAACTTGTAGGAAGTAATTTATGCTCAAGAATATCGTATGTAATATATATGTAATGATTTATAACTTGTACTTCTTATGTTACTCGATGTAATAAACTTGTATAATCATTGTGTTTTAGGTGGTTTCATTGCTCAGAAATTTGCAGAACTAACTAGGAATTGTCCTCGGGTAGCATCCATTATTCTCTGTAACTCATTCACTGACACATCTGTGTTTGAATACAATGATTCGGCAGCTTTATTTTGGCTGCTGCCATCCTTGGTTCTCAAGAGAATGCTCATGGGGAACTTCACTGCAGAGAAAGTGGATAAGAGAATAGCTGAATCAATTGACTTCATGGTTGAAAGGGTAAGTTTATATGTATAAAAAAAACATCTAATATTGATACTATTAAAGTCATGTTGAAATTTGTTTGTTTGTGTGTGATATCATTGTTACTAGTAAAGTTAACACATTGGAGATAAGAAAAACATGTTATGTTAAGGTGAAGCTACTTGAATTAAAAAAAGAGTTTTTAGATGGTTTAAGTGTGCAGAAGAGATTTATGAAGTAAACAGTAATCATAAGTGAAAGGAAGTCTAGGAAACCTTGATGTCTGTATTTCAATTGAATAGATCAAGTACATTTAAAGAGAAAGCCAGGTCAAGAATACATTTCATTCAAATTATTTTACATTACATTTCATTCATATTAATTTGCTCTTTAATTATACAATGTTCATTTTGAGTTTATTTAGATGAACTTTATAATAGGGGCCAGGTAAAATTATGAGCCACCATTGTAATTGATTGGAATAAATAAACTAAGACTAAATATGCTTAACAATGTATAAATATTAAGATTTTATTGATCTTAAGAGTATTTCTCAAAGTCAGGATGCATACTTCTACTTTTAATAATATAATTTTAATATTATTTTCTATAAGAGTAAAGAGAAATATTTTAAGAAAACCTACATTCCTGAAAGTTCTCCGTAAAATTCTCTAAAGTGTATGCTATCCCTGCTAACTCACACTGAGTCAAATTCGTAAACTATACCATAGTTTTCATTCTGATATGAGGTCTGTATTTAAGAGTAGAATTATGAAAGATCAAATAATAATTATGAATATTATTTCACAGTTGGAATCACTCACACAATCAGAGTTAGCATCAAGATTAACTCTGAACTGTGCACCAGCATATGTCGTGCCACAATTACTAAAAGAAATGCCAATCACTATTATGGATGTTTGGGATGAGAGTGCTCTCAGTTCAAGGGTCCGGGAGGATCTCTACAAGTCATATCCTCAAGCTAAGTTAGCTCATCTGAAAAGTGGTGGAAACTTCCCCTACTTGAGTAGGAGTGATGAAGTAAATCTATACTTACTGGTCAGTACTCAAATCAAGTCACTTATATAGTTTTATGAGGTTAGTTTAGCAGGTAGTTTTATTGTCATTATGCTATGGGGTTGACTGCCTCGTTAGTCAAGTGGTTGCAAGCGCAACTGCAATCGTGAGATTCTGGGTTCGAATCCTGGGTTGGGTGCTATTGGATTTTCTAATTTAGAATTTCTAGTAGTGACTCGAAGTCTGGATCTGTACCCGGTGTATGGCTATGGCTCAACATCTATTCCTCCTCCTATTAGTCTTATTCTATGGGACTTAAAAGTAACTGGTGAAATGTGGGGGGGTACTACACTGCTCTGCCTACCCCTTCGGGGATTACAGGCGTGATGTTACGATACTACTGTATTTAAATTATTAATTTTTGAAGAGAAATGAAGATTGGTTGAAGAACATAGTTATATTAGCAATTTTTTTAATCAGTAGAAGTAGAGCGCAAATGCTCTTTTGACATACAAAGGTAACATTTAATTATTTTTTTTATAATAAAACATACGTTATTAGCCAATTAATTATAACAACGTATTTACTCTCGTTTTCAGATACATTTGCGACAATTTGACGGTACCCCTCTTTCTGCATCATATCTAAGTTTGCACAAAATGCCCTCCAATTTGCAACCTGAAGAGGGCTCTGTCAGCTATTTCAACCAAAAAGACAAGTTTGTAAAAATTGCCTAAAAATATAAACGAAAAAATTAACTGTACTAAAGAGACTATACGAAAGATTACGTTTGCAAAACTTTTAAATGCAAGTTATATCTCTCAGAACTTACTAGGCGCCTCGCTATGATGACATAATAGCGAGGTACTAACTGCATGAAAAGCATTTAATTTTATTATTATTTTATTGAATTCCTTAATTATTAAAATATCTTACAAACGCATATAACGATAGTTAAGAAAGATGCTGACCGTACTGACGCGACGAAGGCGAAAGCGGTATGCGGCGTTGGATGGCGAGAGGGGAAATGTCGTCCTCACAAGTGCCCAAGTTGATTTCTGCATGCTGTACTTTAAACTTGTCCTACATTCTTTATGTAGATGAAACTTATATTTACATACTATTGTGATATATTACTGTAGCCTTAAGGAAACATGATATGTATGAGTACTGCATATCTTTGTTATTCAAAAGATTGTAAAATGTACAAGTTATATGAAAAACTTCATAAACATATTTTTATATCAGAAATTGTTGTTTTATTTGCTAATTTAAATTTTTTCAGCAAAATAGTTTGTTATCAAAGGTAATTTTGAAGATCAAGTATAAAACTATTGGCAAGTGGGTATTAGGTTTAAAGAAAGGACCATTGGTCTATACATTTCTATATGTTTTATGATTCTCAAAGCAATTTCCAGCCACATAGTCACGTGTTGATGTAAGGACTGACTTAAACCTACTTCTCTACACAACTAAATATAAGTTGATGTGCATAAGAAGTTAGTAAACCCACCAAAAGTCAAAATTAGAAAAAAAATTACAATAACAATAATGTAAGATATTTTATTTAACAGGTTTTCTTCACTTAATAGTCCTATATTTCTTTTTCTATATAACTTTTCTGTTGTTTCTTTTTCTCCTTCTGTGCCTGCAATGCTTTTTCTCTCTCTTCATCATCTGAATAATATTCTGCTAAACTGTCATCTTCATTTGGAACTGGCTGCCCCGCCATAGTGGTGCCCTTCTCAGACGATTGTAAATTTAGACTTATTAGTGGATCATCTAGCATTATCTCTGGCACAATGGGCTCACCATAGGATGATGAGGATTTTGCATTATGTGTTGTCACTGTTGAGTATATTGACATTGCCTGCAAAGAAATATTAAATTAATATTTATTAAAAGAGAAATGGTAACAATTATTGGTTATCATTGTGAATCAGTGAGATGCAAAACTGAGAATAATAGCTGAACAGGAGTTAATTGGTAGAGATTTATAGTTTTGAATTGTCATATGAAGCTCTGTGTAGTTTATTATAATATACCAATTTAAATGTAGTGGATTATTTGTAAGATTTTATTCTTAGCCCGTCCCACAGATACCTTAAATAATATTCTTTGAACGTCGTCTGTTAAATATTTGAATTTGGAGTAGCCTGACTTCTCAACAACCTATCCGCAACAATATGGAATGTTCTACCATCGGCTTTCCTCCATTCCTAGGCATTCCCCACTACAGTTAGTTAAAGACAGTAGTTGCCACGAGGCATACCTGAGCCACGAGGTTGGAGACATCACCCGCGTTGGCCGGCAGGATGAGCGTATTGTTGGTGCGCGCCAGCTTGGTGAAGGCGGCCACGTACTGCTCTGCCAGCGTCAGCGACGCCGCGTGTCGGCTCTCCTGGAACGACGGCACATTATACGTACATTATAAAACACATTATTATTATTAGTCATGAGACATCATTAATATGATTCGAGTCTCGTGTTAGATGAGTTTTTCCGCCTGCTCCCGTTAATATCTCAATTATGAACTTCAAAGTCTAATGATACATAACAGATCTAACAAGTTAGATACACAGTATTGTGACAACATCCATACTTTTATTTTTACTTTATAAACATATTTGTTTAGAAAAACGAGAGTACGATATAAAAACTGTAGTGAACTTTCACTTACGAAGAAATAAATTTCACATTACAAAATAAGCTATAAAATATATATTTAATCAAATATAGTTATGAGTACATACAATTGATCAAATTAGTGTCTTACGCACAGACTATCATTAATGATACATCGAGCCGTGTATCTGACCTGGTTGGCGAGCGCGCTGGCGATGAGCTTGAGGCCACGTGCGCGCGCCTCGGCCACGGCCAGCATCGCGTTGGCCTCGCCCGACGCCTTGTTTATCTGCTCCTGCTTCTCGGCCTCTGCAATTGTTCTAACGTTTCAACTTTGCCACACACATCATTAGATATTGCATATTAAATCGGAAGGCGCAGGACCGAAAGGTGTGGCGCTAATTAGGGGAGGGATGTATTCAGCAGTGGACACCCAAGGGTTTATGATGATGTATATAGAAATAATTGATATATCATTGTATGATTAAATATTGCTGTTTCTAATATTATATCTATTTGATCATTTATAACTTACTCGGAGATGTTAGCTTTTAAATTTTTGAATGAAATTAATTTACAAAAATAAAATATTTTACAACCATTAAAAATCTTTATTAAAACAAATCACGGAAGCAACAATCAGTCATCAATCTGGCATAATTTTTGCATGATTTCAATACGCTTTAGAACGCATACCAGAAGCCAGGATCCTCGCCTGCCGCTTGCCCTCCGCTACGTTGATATCGGCGGCGCGCACGCCCTCCGACTCCAAGATGGCCGCGCGCTTGCGACGCTCAGCTTCCACTTGCATTTGCATCGCCTCATGCACGCGGTTCGGTAGCTTTATATCACCTAGGGAAAAATTGATCTTAAAGCAGGGAACAATTTGGGGGCAAATAATTCACATAAATAACATCACAACTATATTTCCTAATGGTAGAGGTATAGCACACTCTTATGTTTCACCAGCTATGTGTGATGTTCCACAATGTAATAAGGGTTGAGCCTATTGCCATACATTCGATGCATATTCAGACCCTATGCTACTACAGAGCATTTCAAGATAGAATTTTTTTTTTCCTGAAATAATTGACCACAACAACAAATAATAGTCTCTATATAATAGTCAAATAAAAGCCATTAGATATATTTCATTCGATACCAGCTGTATTCCATGAAGCAGCCATGAATTATGTACAAAATGTTTACACTAAATAAACGAATTGGGTTGTAAAAATCTGTAATGTTTATATAGTTGTGTGTATATGATAAATAAATAAATAAAAAAAAGACATGACAAAGACAATGGAGAAGTAGCTCCTTAACTGAAGCAAACTATGAGCTGATGACCTAAACTACCTAGTCAGACATTCAGAGGATAAAACACTTGAAGTTCGACTTTTAAACGATGAAACGAAGAGCCAAACTAATCAAATTTATTTATGAGAACAGCAACAAATCTATGATTGGGTACATTTATTATTATATTTATTTAAATTACATACTATCTTAAGTCAGGAATTGTGCTATCAGAGTAGCCCTAGCTTTGGATTTATCTGTCGTCCTTCTGTATAAGCTCCTGCCATTCACACCCAGGTTGTGGCAGGGTCTCCTCAAGCATTGATAGTCAAAACAGATAGTAAACACTCACGGATCTCATAACGGAGACAGGCAATACCCCATGCCTCACTGGCCTTGTTGATTGCATCCACTATAGATACATTGAGTGATTCTCTTTCTCTAAACACCTTGTCCAACGATATTGTCCCAAGTTCTGAACGCATAGTGGTTTGCGCTAATTGTGTAATTGCAAACTCTGGGTCTTCCACACCATAGGATGCTGGAAGATGAATGCAATTTATGTTAAAATAGGCTGATTTCAATTTAACTGGATAGCAGTTTTATCATCAATTTTGTAAATAATTTTATCATTAATTGTGAAGATTCTTATCCAAAACCCATTTTAAAATATAATATTGATTTCTACAAAATTTTGTTTTACATTGTTTTATAAGGAAATCAATGTAATATGTTGAAACTTATTTACCAAGATATGGATCAACAATTCGAAGATATAAAACACCATCAATACTGAGTGTCACATTATCTGATGTGATCGCACTTTGTTTTGGCACATCAATGGCTATTTCCTTCAAGCTCTGCACATATTTTATTTTGTCCACAATCGGCCACAAGAGATTCAGTCCTGGTTCAAGTAGTCTATGAAATTTACCCATTCTCTCTACTATCCATGCCTGAAATGTGCAAAAAATATACAAAATTATTTTTGATACTTCAGTTTACACCAAATATATGAGTAATGGTAAGTAAATACTGTTTTTATGAAGACTCAATTCTCACTCATCAAATGATCAAATTATTTTTACTTTTATTTTTACATCAACTCTCTTATGGGGTAAGCAGAAAGAATCTTGTGCCAAAAATTACTATCATTACAGACCTGATATACTCCTTCTATATACATCACTCTTCACATATAGACACCACTTTTAGGAAAATTACCTCATACACACTATTATTAGTTATTATATCAATCAGAATGAACACTAACTAACCAGTCCTATTATTCTAACTATTTAGTCTCAAGAAACGATCCCAAAAAAGTGGCTTTACAAGTAAGATAGCAAAATGTGGTATTACATTTATGATGTAAGAATGAATAATTTTATGTTAATTTAAACTAATTTTATAATTCATCTATCAATTGACTGGTATCTTGTATATTCAGAAAACTAAATTATTCATGAACTTTTCAGGTCTCCGATATTTTGACTGATGACAATTTTTACTGATGTTGGCTTTTTATATTGTCTGTGAAATCATTTTTCCCAAACATATATAGACTCATGAATCATTTAATTAAGCAGACTTTAACATTATCCTGTCGATTTCATCGTGAACCGACAATGAATGTCGGTTAATATGATTAATAGAAAATAATTATTGTGTTTTCTGGCGTATTATCGTTTTAAAAACAAATCGAATATCCCATGGGAAAGTCATACTAACCTCTTGTTGGGGAACAAACATAACAATTGTATTGAGAGGAGTTGTAGATCGACTTCTCGTTGCTGTGACTCCGTACAGAAATCTTGCCTCATTCTGGTATTCTGACTTGAAAACATTCTGAAAATAACGACGTTAACGAAATAATTATTCAGCTATATCTTTCTGTTGTTACTTGGAAGAATACTCACTTTTAGCGGAAGAGTTCTCGAGAATATAAATTTGGAACGAGTAAACATATTTGAATGCTTTTAATATTGCCAAGTTACTAAATTCTGATATTTTAAGCTAATTTCACGACCCATACTTATTTTGACAATACGTTTGACATTGACATCAGAGCTGCACTGCTTAATTAAGGATATATGTGCTAAGGTGTGTAACGATTATAACGAATAATCGACAGTACCAAATAACATTTTCATTCCTATTTAGCTTTGTATTATATTTTATTTTTATTTTCGTAGTTGTAACATGGTAGTCATGGTTTTTATGATATATGGAATATGGAAGGAAATTTTGTAATTCTAATATGAAAATACCATTAGTAATTTAAGTTAATTGAAAAATCCATTAGTTATGCACAATATTAATAAAAAGGATAGATAAGGATATATATACACACACTCCCACACACACACATATATCATCATCATCTTTATCAGCCTACTCCCGTCCACTGCTGACATAGGCCTCACCAATGGCACGCCACTACGCACACACACATATATATATAATTTATTGTAACATGGTATCACAATATATTCGCTCGAAATGAACTACGTCGCACACGTACCTACGTATACAATCATTATTGACAGACAACTGTAACATTAAAAAAATGAAAAACCTTAATTTCAAGTATGTATTAATCCTGGGTGGAACAACACCGTAACGTTTTCGTTACCATATGTAAATATGTGGTATTACAAATTACATATTTATATTTCCATAGCAACATGATGACTTTGAGTAACTGCTATTTGTTATTAGCGACAAGTTGATATCACATATTATTATTCGTTGTTAGCTTACTGTACTTCCATTATTGACTTATTGTACTTCCGTTTGTTTCAATCTTATTCCTTGAATATTTAAAACGATAGTTAATATTTTTTACACATGGAAATTGAAAGTGATACGGAACATGACTCGCTTATAGCAATTGAATGTAATATACCTTCTGATGTCTTCGCTAAGTTAAGAAGGTTAAAGATACAAGAAAGCTTAATTACTGCAACTTTAAACAAATCAAATTATGATTTAAATGATGTAGTTAATTCACATCATAGCCCTGATTGGAAAAATTATACCGCAAAGGTTAAAAAATCCATAATTGAAATCAAAAACATGTTTGAGGATATTAAAGTTGCAACTAGTGATGCCCGCAACTTAAAGAATGTCGGTAAGTAGAGCGTTAAACATGTTTTGTCATTATCAACTCACTATTGATGTAATCATGCCACTGTTAGGCACAGCTCACTTCTCCAAATGTAAGACGTTAAGGTTAAATTGACCAAATTCGGTTTAATAAACTATGTAATTGTACTTCAGTCAGAAAATATTTGTGAATGAATAAATTGAGATATTCCTGTCCTTTACGGACTTCCATTTTACCTTAAGTTAGCCTTAGACACATTTCTTACCGCTCTACCGACGTCTATTCCCGCATCACGGAAATATTAACAAAAAAATTTTTTATTAAATTATTATGTAAAAGAAACTACATAATAGACAATAGAAATCGAATTACAAATAATAGACGAAATTCATAGACGATGACCTACTACATTGGTTTAAACGAATACACTTTTCCTGTCTTACGTTATATTTTATAATTGATTCTTGCAATTTAGTTCGCATGCAATGCTCGACACGGAGAGTTTCCGGCTAGCCTAAATTGTAAAGCCGAATTTACATTGACTGACCCGTTGTTCTAATGATTCGTGATTCTACAGCTGGGTCGAAAGTCGTGGGTTCGTTACCAACAGTTAATGTGAAATTCTGTGACGGATATGATTATTTTTCCTGCGTCCGAGCATTATACATGCTTTTTGCATACGTAAAGAAAAAAGCTATATACTTTTTTATAAACCTACTAGAGAAACAGCTCAAATTAATAGAAAAAATATATAAAGATAT
>DWFV01001158.1:0-11808 GCA_018246775.1 Parelbella machaon machaon
ATTGTCGCTGGTTGTCAAATTAGGTTCGGAACGGTACGAAACAATTATACAAGTTAATACCGTAAAACATTCATGGCTAGACTTGCCTCGGGCTTAATGCGGATCCCCGAGTTGAATACTGTGTAAAAGAGAGAATCGAAACTGGAAGAGATGTTTACAACTTGTGATTCAATAATACTCTTAGGTCATAATGAGTCGTTAGTATCAAATTCTTAATGTAAACGTAACTTCACGCCTGTAATCCCCGAAGAGATGGGCAGATGAGCGTAATACATTCCCACGTTTCACCAGTTACGTTTTCGTTCCGTGGAATAGGTGGTGAGTCTATTGTCATACACCGGGCACAGATTCAGACTGCGAGCCAATACTAGAAAATTTTTACTAGAAAAAACTAGAAAATCTAAGTTAAAAAATCCAATAGAACTCGACCCAGTATTCGAACCCAGAACCTCTCGATTAGCAGTCGCGCTTTGCAACCATTCGACCAACGAGGCAATTGCATTTCTTAATATATTTTTGAAAATCTTCTTCATCTGATTCCTATGCTCCTGACAGAGCGGTCGTGATCAATTATTTGCTTGGAGGCCGACAGTATTATTTAAAATTGTATATTTAGAATTCATTAGAAACATTTTTTTTTGGCGCGGGTTACAAAAATAACTTTAAAAGTTCCATGAACGAAAATGTCTGCTTACATAGTTCATTTACTTTTTTAATTGTTTTTTATTTTAATGTGAATGTAGGTAAGTTGCAAAATGGGCGGGCCTAATGCTTAGTGGCATTCTTTATTAGTGATACCAGGGTATCATGGATTATGAACATTGTTGAACCTTGTTGGTATTTGGAATTTCAAATATTTTATTTCATTATTTAATTCAATTCAGTATCTACGTCAAAGCATTGGAACGTTGTTTAAAAAATATCAAATTTTTATTACCAATGATCCTTATGAAACGTATGCGACTTATTTCGTCACAGGATCGTGTCGTTGAATACGCTCCCATCTTACTCATCGGGCGTGTCGTGAGGTGTAATCGTTTCTCATCCGTCCAGCTCAGTTAAAGTTACGGCAGCCTAATAACGATATAAAGCGCCTTTTATTTGGAAACAAAGACTAATTACAACGAGCAATTTAATCATTATTGCCCAGCTATGAAACTGAACCTACGCTTTGATGGATGTGATAAAAATGTCGTAACACGGGACTGAGAGAGTAATTTTGGTATTGTTTATTGTATTGTTTTCAGACCCCATAGAATATTCTTGAAATCCAATTCTCATAGTTCAAAGTACTATTACTTAATTAAAAAATGAGATAATTCAGTAGTTTAGAATTTCACGTCCCTGTCTAGTTTCTTGAAATATGGGTTTCAAATTTTATCTTTAGAAAAATGTGTCTTTTAAAATTAAACATCACTTTCTGCAACGGTCAAGGAGAACATCGCGAGGGAACTTGTACTTATTACTTCTTCTTAATGTTTTCTAAGGCGTGTGATCTCTACGAAGTCGCATTTAGCAGCGTGTTAGACTATGGTCTTGATCCTTCTTATTCTGCAAGGCGACCCGTGTTCAACGGTGGAACGGTAAGAGAACAGATGACTATGACCTTTCTTAAAATATATTGTTATAATATATTTTTAATCTTTATTCTAACTGTTATACAAAGCTTCAGGGATATTAAGGAATCTGAAACTGCGGACAGTCGATAATTGTCCCAAAAATAGTACATGTATAAAGCTGGTCCGAATGAATTCCCAGAAAAAATAATTATATCCGAGGTATTGACATCCACGTGAGCGGAAATTCCCTGTTAACACATCCTCTGCCACTCCACGTGGAGTGCTGTGGACAGAAAGGGAAAAAAGTCTCGGGTGTTTTTTATTTACATTAATATAAAATATAATATTTTCTTGAAACTCTACCCTCGTAAGAGTCAATTAGAGTTGTGTTTCAATGTAGTGTGAATCAAAAGACTATACTTGACTCGGAAGTGTGAAAAGAGTTTTTTTATATATTTAAATACGAACATCTTCACGGTCGTCTAAAGAAATTCTTGAGTACTATTATGTAGTAACATTTTTATTGAAACACAAATATTTAAAATATTTTTTAAGATACATATGTTTATTAAAGATGAGCGCATAACTCTTACAAGCTGACATGAAGATATTATGAAACAGCTCTACATACTTATTGTCGCCACAGTGAAGCTTATATATTTTTTAAATATATTCTGTGGGATATCAGTTGATAGTAAGTGTTCAGTGAAATCGGCGCTTGGTGGTATAGGTTTTATGTTTTCAATGGAACTGTCTGGCGAACTATCAACCTTAGGCCGAAATCAACCGTTAAATTATCCACAATCGTATTCCGTGTTTGTGCATCTGAGAATCGCTCTATCCCTCCATATAGTATTTCCTATCTCTAATTTTATGTCTCTGATAATTTTTCTTGATTTCTTTGGGTCCCAGCCATCTACGGGGTATCTCACTGTCCGATATACCGTAGGTAATTACATTCGTAACGGAGTTGTGGACTTTCACAATAGATCTCATGTATCTACACGAAGTCACTCAAAGAGCTATAGAGACGCCTAAAAATGAAAAATATATAGTGTGAGTTTATTCATGAACTTTATACACTCTGTTTTGTAAATTATCAATACCGGTTAGTATCTTCGCCGTTTGTCATTAAAACTTCAAGGAGAGTTTTATAATTTTACTAACGGTTTAGGTGCTTTAATGCACAGCTACGTACTCGTATGTGAAGAAGGTTCGATGTGTTTAAAGATTTAAAATTAGGGAGCATAATATAGGTATTTAGATTAAATTTAAGCAAATTAATTGCGTCACATAAATTAAACGTCGTGAGAATCCTCAAGTCTTACACAGTTATCAAATGATTAAATTACCAACTACTCGCCTTATTAAAATTCGCCGGCAACGTAGTTACACGCCGCGGTCTCTTTTTATGACGGACGGAGGGCTACGTAATCTAATTTTGCGTTTCGCTCCGGTCAGAAATTCTGATAGATTAGGCTTTTTTACACTGGATGCTTTATTTATTTAGTATTCAACGACCCTTATCAGCGGTGATATTAAATTTACTAGAGCTGAAGTTAGCTGCTAATTTATTGTAGTGTTTGTAATAACGACCCATCGGTATAACGTATAATATTTGTTATATAAAGTATGGCAGTCTCTATTCTTTAACATTCTTCATAATGTTCTCTTAATGATATGAAGTCCTCAAACTTGGACTTGACTTGCGTGGCAGACTTTGGTCTTAACCTTTCCCATCCTGGGAGAAAACCAGTGTCCAACAGTTGAACGATGATGCTGATGATGATCATGATGATAATGATGATAATATTACCTAGTGTTATATAAGCAGGTCCGCAAAAACCTTAGTAAACCGTAAATCTAAAACACCGACTCTACAAATGAGATAAAAATATGATGCTGTGTAAAATTCCTAAACTCTACATAGAGATGCGACTACCCTCAACCGTTAACCTAGAGCTAATGACGTTGTCGCTCTCGGTGGCGGTGTTAATTCTGTTTTATGATGTGACCTACATTCTGGGGGAAATTTGAAGTGACAACAAAGAAAAAAACATAAAATTAAGTTCCTCGCTAAAATTAAGTTTACGACGTAAAATAAATTTACAGTCGAAGCGTGTAGATATTTAAAATATTTTTTACTTTTCTAATTTTCATATTTTACTCTGGAATTAGGCGATGAATTCCAATATATGTACAAATATAAGACTAAAAATATACAAGAGTACTAGAAAAATAAGGATGAAATAATTGTTAATGAAAATTAAAATATTACATTATATTATCGTCACCTTCATTATATAATCAATACCATCATTTTGTCCTTCAATTAATTCCACCATTTTAAACCCTCATGCTTCCAGCCCTCGGCTGATGGTAATCATCATTATCATCACCATCATCGTCGTCAGCCTCTAGAAGTCCTGCAAGACATAGGCCTCCTCTAATCGGTGCCACTTCTTCCGGTCCTGGTCCGGTCCGGTCCTTGATAATTATGATAATGATGATTTAACATATCACATTTGTTGATAAACCTCATTGAATAATCACTACATATAACGTGGTAAAGTAACAATAATCATATCTTGCAGCAACTCATACAAAGTGACTATAAACTGGTGAACGTAACTGATTGAGATCGACCGCTCAATTCCGTATGTACAATAAAATATGAATTTTCCGGTGTATCTCGGATTATTTTGTGAATATTTTAACTGTGTTCTAATTACATTTTGGCACGAGATCGAAACGAAAACTGGTCTCACCTGTTTTCAATATCAGTTGTGTTAATTGGAGTGTTGTGCAGAGCTGAAGTTACAGTGGCTTTTGAAGTTGTTCTGAAGTCGCGTGGGCGACGACATTTTATAACTGATTCTACTTCTCTCTCCGATCTCCTTCGCGTTATTTAGTTAAAGTTTAATTGATGGAAAGTTCTGCGGTTTTTGGACGAGTTGAAGTTGTTGGACGATTCGCTAAATGAAGTTGGTCATGTTCGTTATGAGTAAATACGTTGGCATTGACGATAAACATTCGTTTAATGTTGAGTTGTGGATCAAACATGACGTTAATAATCGTCAGATTTGTAATGATTACAGTAGTTAAGTTTGGTTATGATATAGATCATTATCGCCATCAAATCTTTTAGTTTTATAGTTTGACGCGAGTGTCCTGTCCTAATGAAAAGACTATAGTTTACCATGCTGGCCAAGTGCGGGTCAGAAGGATGCATGCGGCTTAAAGAATATTGTGGAGAACTCAAAAATTTTCCCCTACAAATTTTTAACTTCACAGTTACAGTGATATTTAATCTTTAAAACAGACCAGATTTTGAATTTAGATTTTTCGAAGTCGGATATCCTAAACTGTTAGCCTATAACGGCGATCCAAAACAAATATATGGAAGTAATTCAAATAATGACAATGACAATTTTCAAAATGTCATCAAACTTATTTTTACTTTCTTTAGTTATTCAAAACATAAGTTCCCAAAAATCTATAAATATTTACGAAATCGGTCTGCAAAACTTAGATTATTCACAGTTCAAATCAAATCAAGTTAAGTAGCACACCCTATGACTATCAAATCTATACTTAATATTCGACTCCATGGAAAACGGCACACAAAATATTCCACCGCAAATATCCAGCTAAATTCACTTTCACCTAGATAAAATTATGATGAACAGACACGCAAAACGGGTATAACCAGTTGATAAAATTTAATTTTGCCGGGGACCTTGCGAATCCACTTCGGAGGGTCGTTTGTGAAGTATAAGAGCAGTTTCATGGAAATTGTAGTCGAACAATTATCTAGCTGCTGTTAGACCTTTGAGTATATTAAATAAATAATGTGGGTGCCTCGGGCGGGTCGAGTAATACTTTTTGAGACCTTACTAGGGAACTGCGCAGGTCACGTTACGATCGAGAATTTCGGTAATTATTATAGATCTTATGTCTCCGAAATACGAAAACACGCATGAACGAAATTGATTGATGTATGTAAAAATTGCAAGTCAGGTCTATGAGAATAGAGATAATTGGTGCTCGGAGATTCGGTGCTCTTTATCTACCCCGTAGGGAAGCTGACGTTACGACATATTAAGTAACAAAATTTATGGTGTAATCGACGGGGACAAACTGAGGCGATTCAACCAAACTAAAGATATAAATGTATTACAGTCAATTCTTTTTGATAAAATTCGAATGAATATTTAATAGTGTTTAATAGTTTTCTTATAAGTGAAATAAGTGCCATAGTACTCGTCGATACACAACTCGAGGTGATGACAACTGCCAAACGCTAGTCAGTAATCGATTCTAATACTGTGCCATATTGTTATAACTCTACCGATCGTTCGTTCGTAAAACAAGACTTTATGAATGCAAAAAAAAACTGAACGTATAAATTAATTTTTACTGTTATTTTTTAAGGGTAGGCGCAAAAATGTGATACGGCTGTTTCGAGATCGGAGCCCGTGGTAACGCCAAAGTTTATTTAGGCCCCGATCTAACGCGCATTTCTTTGTCCGCCTCTTTACCTTCCTGAATAAAATATTCAGCATATCTTCACTTCGCTCGTTGCTGCAATATTACGGCCGTTTGGCGCATGTTATTGATAAGCCCAAAAATACGAGGGTGCGTTATCGGTTGCCTACTTTTTGGTGGACGGAAGAGAAAATATTTTTTTATGCATATTATTATTATTTTGTTCCCATAAGCTATGTATATTTCTATAGCTCTTTGTTCCTGGGGTAACTGAAATTTAGAAGCTTTTAGTAAAACTTTTGTGTACAACATAGATCCTTTTATGTCCGTGTGTATATTAAATATGTACATACACATATTTCAAAGGTAACTTTAAGTAAGGTGGGTTTTATAAGCTTACGCAATTAAATTTTTTTTTGATTTATCGATTAAATATTAGCAATTTGAGAGTATAATTCACCAACGATGATTTAATTTTTTTGGAATATAAGCAATGTTCCTATTTCTGTCTTTAGACAAGTAAACAATAAAGACTACAAAGCATTTTACATTTTACCAGGTACGGGAATAGGTTATGTTGTTAATGAGCCTTCTATTAAACCATGTGACAATGTCCCCTTTCGAAATATCTTCGGAGGGCATATTTAGTCAGGTAGAAATACGTTGAATACCGTTGCGGATACCGCAGGGCTTGGAAGGTGGAAAGGATTTTCCGGATATATATTTTTAGATGACTTGTACTTTAGTCAACACATAGCTCTTAAGACTCCCATAATTTACTAAATTTATAACAATGGATGTTCTACTAATTGTCATACTTAACATAAACATCATCTCTAATTCAAATGCAGTTATTATAGAGGGGAAATATGAAAAAAATCTCCAAATTAATAAAACACAAAAATACACACCGCGCTACCATTCAACGGATTCCAGGAAAAAATCCTTTAATATGTTGAGCACCATAAACTAATTATTAATTTTAATCACCAGATGTCGCGTGCTGACACACATTAACTCGCTCTCCGCTGAAACATGAGGCCCGATAAAATAGCTAAGAAATATTATTAGTATAATAATGGCCCCCTTTAAAGTTACATTAAAAGGTGTATACCACGATAAGGTATTGTTAATGAGGTGTGCTATGATTAATGTGAAATGGTATCGAGTTGTTTGCGAGTCGAGCGCGCGGTGAGTTTTTAGAGTAGTCATAGTAGTCAGCCTAAGTCTGATTGCTGGACGCAGCAAGCCGAGGGCGCGATGGCGCTCATTGGGGAGGCCTTTGTCCAGCAGTGAAGTGAGATAGACTGATGATGACGATGATGATTAAGTCTAATTGTTGCTTAGTATTGTTACAATATATGGTGGTGCAGGATTGTGCTCGAATGAGATTCAAAATATTTGAGTTACATCTCATCTATATGAGATATCACCGGCATTTCAGCAATTACTGTTGCAAATAATGGGGGTTCCAGTTAGCGAAGATTGGCTTAGAAATGTACCAAAGCTAAGCGTTATGGGGCAATGTGACTCGATTGCCATATCGGTTGACATATCGGATTTATTGCAAATACTGTAACTAAAGTTTCTTTTAGATTTATGGAACAGATTGTACATACTCTCACACTCTTGTAGTCCAAGCATGGAAGCAAAGGACAGCGCCTCTAGTGGCAGAAAGGTGAGGTATTTATCAGTTAACAACATAAAATACGGGTAGGGCGTACAATTATCTTTCGTTTACGCTGCAGATATTTATAAAACTAAAGGGTTATTAGGTGGAATGACCGTTTCATTTGTTTGTAATCCAAAAAAACCGTATTACTTAACCCTGTTAAAAATTTTCATACCCAGCACTCGACCCGAACACTACGTATCCTGCTCAAATGACCCCAAGATCTCGCGTTAACATTAAAGCTTATACATACCACATTTTACCGGACGTGTGATAGTTATCGAATGAATTGTAGCCCGTATTTCCCTCGGGACAACTGAAAATTTCAACACAGTAGGGAGACATTACTGTCGGGCTTTTATAATAAAATGGAAATTCAAATGGAAAAATTGTCGGGGCAATATAAAGTGGAGGGGTGCTGTAAAACGAAATAATAGTTTTAAGCTATTTGTTGGCTTCCCCAAGAATTACCATTTCATATTGCATGAAACCGTCCACGGAATATTGGAAAGAGTTATAAAGAGAAACAAGACAGAAATGGCAGCACGGACTTCGCAAGAGAACCGCCACAGCACCGTGTCTACATCGATGTATCGTTATAGTAATAAATAAACAAATAAAATACATATAAATTATGTTTCAGGTCTAAAAATGTCGTACCCATTCCATTGCAGTCGTCTAAGGCTGTAATGTAATTATTTATTGGTCCTGACACTATATATTATATTATAGATATTTTGATTAGCTGTGACCAAGGTAGAGAGGAGAGAGGAGAGGAGAGGCCTATGTCCAGCAGTGGACGATGACAGGCTGATAGTGTGTGTGTGTGTGTGACCAAGGTACAAAAGTTGTGTTATTGCAAGAACTGTGTATAATGACATAATAAATTATAAATACGAAATATTTATTTAAAGTTTTCGTTTCAAGTTGTGGTACGCATCTAACTGAATTGCGTAACTCGTATGCTATATCTAATATTAGACTACCACCACTAGGCTCACCAACTGTTCTATGGTGGGACGTAAACGTCCTCGATATTTCGGCTACTTAACTCTTTTCTTTGTTCACATTAATAAAATTAACTTGAGAGGTTTACTGGACAAATGATAAATAGCCTAGATAAACAGTGTCAATAAAAATTCAATTTAATCTATATAGCAGTCAACGGAGCATAAAAATAATTTATTTTCGTGCACTCACATCGTTACACGAAAAAACTACTGTCGCGATGACACATTGCTTAGGAAGCCATTGTTTTATTTTTAAAACAAATATTTTTAAATAGTCCACCCTAGTTCTGATTATACTCTATGTAATCATTCTTTTGTTCTGTTCTTTTAATTTAAATTTAACCTTTTCATTTAATTATGTTAAAATAAAATTTATTTTTATTAAAAAAATATTGTTTGTAAATATATGAATAACCATACAGTTGAACGAGTACCACTTTAACAGGCGTTATGTTTACGTAAACAACGCCATTGTTATCGAACAAGCTGTGTGAAAGTTCAATTGCATGTATTGCGAGCCCATTAAAATTCGGTGGCCTTAATTATTTGTAGTGATTAATCAAGCGCTTTATCTAATGTCACAAAAGCCGAGTTACGTACATCGATACCCGCTACACGCGAGGACAAAGGCGTCGAAAACAAAGACAAATTAGTTTCCAATTTGTTTACTTTTATTTTTTCATATAACCTTAAACTCTATTCAAACAACTTGAACGTAGATTTTTCACTAAGCCATATATCAATCACCTCGTGCAATGTGAGTTAATTAAATTTTCGATAACAAAGAAGGTAAGAACATCTAAGCTGCAAAATAATACGAACATAATTGTGATATTTGCATTTGCATCAGGAAATCGTGTTTTAAAGATTTTATTCATAATATCTCGATACTTATCAATTTTCATGCAAAACACACGTGTGTAACATCTGATATTTCCTAGTTACGTTGCAACTACGTAAACCTCATCATTATCTCGAGAAGCGAAATCGCAGTGCATGCACGGAAATTGATAGAATGATGACGGAGAATTATCATAAAGTTCAAACACCATACAAAATTCAAAGTTATTTAATGCGCACATTATGGCTATAATATAAGATGGTGAAATATTATTTTGCGTTAGCAAGCCGAGTTTATTAAATTATCACTGTTTTGCGATCGAAGAGAACAAATTTAGACTACGTCATATCTAGATGCGTACCAGTTATAATTGGTTCATAATTTCGTTACTTGAATAACGAATTAAGCTGTGACTGGCTTACTGGCAAACTAAATCAATGTAGCAATGCATGACGTACAAAAAAGATTAGGAGATAGAACACATCCTTGGGATACACCAATAATAAAAGCTTCCATCTTTCAGTTGTGTCCGTTAAATACGAATTGAATGTAATACTCGGGGGAAGTAATGTCTGCCCAATTAAAATACCGTTTTTAAAGATTATAGATACTAGCTTCAGCAAGAAAGGCCTTATGATAAGTCCGGTCGAAAAGCTTTAATGATATCTGAATTAAATGAAGACATTTTAGCATGGCTTTTCAAGGCTAGTTCCCAGAGGTAGGTAAGATAGACAAGAAGATCACCAGTTACTAGGTCTACAGCTATTACGTTATCGAAAGCGGTGTTTGAAATATAAATCTCTTTGATATAATATTTACCAATCTCATTCAAACAAAGATATAGTTACCATCAAATGGAGCATACCGTAAATTAATATTTCACGGAATCTCACCAGAGTGAATAAATCAACCGGATGAGGTTACCGGTGATAGCAGATAATATAGAGCAAATGGTTAACAGAAATTCTCTGGAATTTAACTGATTCGTTTATTTCCGTCCATTGTTAATATCTAATGGTCGTCCATTCAATTAGTTTTCTCACAAAGGAAGGTTTTGTGCTAGGATCTAGATTATGTGGTTGTGATAATTGTGGCCATTGTCTTTTCAACCCTCTCAATGATTAGGGGTGGTTTGCGTCAGTGGTTGGGGTGATGTAACAATAGGTCAGTTATATCTCCCATTGACGAAACGCTTTGATTTTCCCCGTGATCTTTTGTTTTTTTGAGGTATATGAGGTGTACCTATATATGTAAAAATCGGAAAAATTCAACCGGTGCAGCATAATATAGTCACTCCTAATAATAAAATGTAAGTATTAAAGAATAAAAAAGATATCTGTAGTTGATCGTTTGTAAGTTGTTCAGTTGGTTTGGTTAGGTATACATACATAGGTAGCGGAAGGGGGAAAAAAACGTTGACAGTTAACATTACAATGCTTAGAAGAATACAGTAGGCCCAAAAAGTTCTATTATATACTATTTATATACATGGTAATTTCTTTGTATATCGCAAGCACAATGCAGAATTCTTGTTCCTGCAATTACAGTGGAACACGATATAGTGAATTTTATGACGTGATAGTTAATTTACAATTTGTCAAATTGTGATGTAAATATTATGTCTGTTATGTAGATTCTCAGACAAAATATTGCTGGTAGATACTGACTTTGTGATGTATACCCGTATTTGTGCAGCGTGGCAAGTTGTGGCCTTTAGTCTTTTCATTCTTGTGAACAAATTTCGTTCTAGTTCACGAATGGCACGTTCAATAGTAGATGATGACGAACTAAAATGTTATGTGAAACAGATATCTACTAATGGGTTGAAATCTTAAATGTTTTTATAACACGTTACTGCCTACATATTCTAAGCCTATTCTAAGCCTTTTAAAGGTACAGCATAAATAAACAAAAAGGCTGTAATACTCACTTTTAAAATTTTTCATCGACATCGTAGTACGTCTAGCAATTTTAATTAACACAAAAAATACTCCTTCCCGCGGATTGCTTTGTTTAATGTTCAGAAGACAATAAAAAATTTCCAAAACAACGTACAAAGCCCGTAAATGTTATATTATAATTGTATTTAGCTCTTATCAAAGGGAATAAGATGAAAATTCAATAAAGCGCGCACAGCGAGAGTTATTTTAATATTTTCATTGACTTTCACGATGCAAAGGGAATACCTAAACGCGGGAAAATAATTAGTTGCGAGGCGTCCTGTAAGGGAACGTACGG
>DWFV01001159.1:0-11806 GCA_018246775.1 Parelbella machaon machaon
TTGTCAATAATTTTCGCAGCGTACGCGATATAAGGATATTATTTGGTATTTTTTTCACACTTTGGGTTACATTATCGTAGTTTTCATACGGATCCCTAACATTTTTGAAAATATTCTATAGCTTATGTTCATCACGGATATTGTAGGATTCTAATAGTAGAAGAATTTTTCAAATCGGTCCAGTAGTTCTGGAGCCTATTCGGTACATACAAACAAACAAACAATCAAATCTTTCCTCTTTATAATATTACTATGGATAATTCACATAATTTATTTACATATCGAACAACGGGTTGTTTGTTGGGTATCCTTCTCCAAACCGATTCAATGAGAAATTATATTGGGCCTTTATTTGCTCATAAAGGGTTTCATTTGCAAATATATAGGATAACCCCAACTGTTTATATCTTTCATATTGCCGATGTTTTCGAGGAAATATCGCTTGAAGTATCACGTTTTGTTTGGTATTTGTTCTATTTTAGGTGAGGTTAGGTTTCTATTTTAGTTTATGTACATAAACTAGTTCGTAAATATAGAATGTATAACCTGAGTAACGTGTGTTAACTTTTTATATCATAATATGATATAATTTCTTGTAAATCTTTCATAGCATTACAAAAATATTAGATTGATAATAATATATTGAATCCTGACTACCGACTGCTACCCAAGACCGAAATTAAACATGGAACAGCTACTTCCTTCTGCGTCTTTATTGAGATTTTTTCCTAGCTGTTCAATTCCGAATTATCTGTGACATGGGATAGAAGTTGTCAGCATTTAACAAATATTGAACATTTCGGTAAGATTCATCGATTGCTATGGGCAACAAACGACAACAAACAGTATTCTTGACGTGCTCTCTGATATGAACGGAGACTGACTTTATCTATAATTTGTGTTGTGAACTATTTGAAAAAGCGCCAAGTTACTGTATTGCACTGATAGTATATCAGCGCCACCTATGATTGCAATGTAAAACTACATCATTCATTTGAACACTTGAATCACCCATTCATTCCACAGGTTTTTAAGTTGGTTGCGTTAACATTAGTGTTTGTCGGTAGTGTATTTCCACACAAACAGACTAGAAATGTATTGTATATGTACTGTTCCACGTACATAGTTATCTAAGAAGAGGCTTACTCAACATTTAGTGAATTATAATGTTATTCTATGTAGAAGATTAATTAATTACTAATTCTCTTTAGCTAGGTGGAGTGACGATATACGTATGCAGTGGCTGGCAGTGGTTTGAGTCGAAGAAATGAAGATCGCGCTCAGTGGCGTGCTATTGGAAAGGCCTATGTCCAGCAGTGGACGATGACGGACTGAAAATGATGATGATTATGATGAATTCTAAGTTTTCGAATGAAAAATCTTCCCAAAGTAGGTTTCAAGATCCATTATTAATAACAAAGACTATTTATCGAGAAAACATACATGCAAGTTGACATGACTGTATAATATAATATGTAGTATCAGGCAACGATGTAAATTGTGAAGCTTTGAAAACGAAGTATTGAAAATTTCTATCAACAATTTTTACATATAAATTCTTGCATATAAATTTTTTACATATAAATTCTTACACCTCTCGTCAGCACTACAAGTTTATTACCGCACAAACTCACCCGTAAATATTACTATGTACAATAAAAAAAAAGTTGTAAGTAATAAAAAACGCGAAAAGCTTGATAAATTAGCGCACGTCCATCTTTTATTTTATTCCAGCAATAGACGTCTTAAGTCCATTTTATTTATTGGCAACATCAAAGGCACATCTACTCGGTATTTCTTGCGGCGCAAGTATTTGTGATCATCAGTAGCGAATTTTGTTTACGTACGCTGACCCTTGGGCGCACAGTCAAAACATTTGTTTAAATTTACCCACAAATTGATATATATAAACAATGATCACAACACGAACGGACTGTTAGTCTGAATATGAATTCGTCTGAGCAGGCTTAGCCGTGAAAACTAAGCCACTAGATACATAAACTTAACAGCTAGACACATTAAATAAATGTCATAGCGCAATGTCTCTCGCTACTTGCTGATAGTGTGAAATAAGTTATTTGAGGATTTTTAACAAATTATATAGTAATTTAAAAGAGGCATGCTAATAAAAGAAAAAGAAATGTAACAAGAGAAAATAAAATGTAACAATGTAACAGTTTCTCTGAGTTTCCCTCCAAAATATCTACCAATTAGTGGAATTCGCATTCCAATACAATTGAACATTAAGACGACTTTTCCAATTGTTGTTTTTTGTGTCCTCGTACAAAGACATACACAGAATGTAGACGTATTTAATTTTGATCAGGACTTCTCCAACGCTTCTAGTAAATATCTATCAAATACGAGTAAATATCGATCAGTGACTCAGTTACTAGGGTACATAAATATAAATAGACTTGAAGGTCTGAACCTTGCCTCCCTGCCGACGCCCATGCACTCTAACATTACCCAATCCTACAAAAGGTATGCGAAGTATGCCAATTAGACAGTAGTTGACTACTGTCTTAACCCTTTTCATTTTAAAACGAGACCCGTGTCCAACAGAAGAGATATTAAAATAACAACAGGACACAAATCAGTTTTAACATATGGGTAAGTACCTTAATGCGTTATGTATATATATATACATTTACGGGTAGGCAGAAACACAACGGGGTCGGTCGCATTCACATCAACTGCATATGCTGACCGTAGGTATAGCGTCACTCCACAGCTATTTCCAGATGCAGCGGCCATTGATCCGCTTAGTATCCACGTCACACCGAATAATTAACTCAAATAATAACTTTATTATGCTATATCTTCACACCACCCTTACGGGTTAGGGAAAGGCACAAAATGCCAAATGTCTCTTCTACAGACTTGCCGTAAGTCTCCCACATTCATCACTCTCTTCACACACACGCCGGTTTCAAAAACTTCTGATTTATCCATCATCATATAATAACTTAAAAATATATACGTAATTATAAAACGTTTTGTTTAGTCAAAAACTAGTCAACTGGATTCACTGGTAGATCGTGCCATTAGACACTAAGTCTGCCCTTGTACTTAGATCTGGGCTAACAATAAATAATAGATATATAAATAAATAAAATAGTAAATACTTAAAAATAGGACTAAACTTTCATTTAAAATCGCTCTGGCCGCTCGCAATCCCGGAAGCCGCCTTTTAGTCGCCTCTTACTACAAGCAGTAGATACGTCGTAGCTCGTATTCTGATCCGAGCTACAGGGACAGGACTAACTGACCCTAACAATTGTGTCCGAGGTGGGTAACAGATGTATAGGAACGGCGGTGGTCATTTGTGACTGCTGTCAGCCCCTTTGCTATTCTCTTCACATAAAAAACGAAATTGGTGATATTTCCGGGAACTAATCCAGTATAAGTAATATCTTTTCGAGCCGCAAATGATGGAGCGCTGTTTGCTTAATATTACAATTAAGACTATCTATCATAACAGCTGATGTCACAATTCGGAAGCATTGTCAATGTCAATGTTACACATGGATGTCACATAGTAGGCAGTCGTATAAAAATAATAAAATGATACAATAATAAAATGTCATTATAATAAGTTAAAATATGGACGACTGAAAGGCAGATTGGAATTGAGGCAGGATTTGTCCCGTTTCCTGTAAATACAGTAATTTTGTAAGACTTGGTAAAACATTGTAATATTTAGTAAAAGAATAATAATTGTAATATTCTATAATCAAACACTGTAGAGTTCTGTAGAAAAACTATTACGACATCTTGTTTGAACAATTGAAACGTTTTATAAAAAATAATTGTGATAACCCGGGTAAAAATAATTACGACATTCTGTAAAAAATACATTATAACATTCTGCAAATTAGTTACATTTATAGTTGTATCAGAATTTTTCTAATGTTCATACACGGATAGTTTCTCATGTTTTCTGTAAAAGTGGAACCGCAGTGGAAAATTTCGACTGTAGTTCATTGAATTTTTGAGCTCTAATGTTAGTAAATATCAGTAAATGAATATAGCCAAGAAGATTGTGAACACATATGATTTGAGAAAAAACATGTCTCAGAGCGTTTGCTTTCAAAGACATATCTTTTATTAGATGTGTCAACAAACATTCAAATATTTGTATCTGCAATACGTAGTCATGTTGATTTTATTCTTTGAAGTCTAGTACTTAATCTGGTCCGACAGACTAAATACGTCGTAGGTAGTGTCCAAGTTATTTACAGGCCCATAAAAAGAACAAAAGTATGAAGATAAATTCATAGCTCAGTCTGTGTTGCCATCTAACTGTCACTCTTTCCCACAAATATGTTCGCTTAATTTTTTCGAAATTAATCATTTGGATTGAACTTTTAGATTCTTGATTCTAGTCTGAAGTTAATGATACAGAAAGAGAGATTCAGATTTGATCTGATAACTTTCACAAGCCTTGTGCACCATCGATGACTAATTTCGTCTACTCCTAATCTAACGCGACGTTCAATAATAACGCAAGATCTAAAACCCGCTTTCACACAATCATCTGCTATGGAAAATGTTGCTCCCAAAACAACCACTACTAAAACAATTCACTTTAAGTAGTTAAAATCTCCCCAATTTTGGGGAGAAACGTTCTAATCTGTTCTGACATGAGTAAACTCAGTTTTACTCAGCACCGAGGATCCCTGCACGAACGAAATGTATAAATAAATTTAAAATTAGAACGTTTGTTTCGTCATAAATAACACCATTCAGATTTGGAACAGCACACGTTGAGTTATTACAGTACGCACGCGATATAACAGGTGCTCTCATTTTTACCCAACTACGCCGCGCCGAAACGAATAATGAATACGATATCGTATGTACATATTTATCAACCATTCAATTTTGTCTATGGTTATTAACATTTTTTTTCAGCCTTTCAAATTGGATCAGCCGTATTCTATTCATTCAATGTAAAGATATTATAATATTATATACTCGGTGTTTATATAGAAACGTCATTAATTACTTTGGTGCTTTGATTAATCTTTTTTATCGGCGCTTAAATTTGAAACTTACAATTATTTAGTACCGTTAGTCCATAATTTACAGCTATCGATAAAGCACGTTATAATGACGAATGAATCATATTCCAATTTAAAAAAAAACCATCCAGAATATATTTCATTAGTCATAACTATTTTAATAGTCGTTTTAATTATAAACAAACTCTTGATTATATACGATTGTTAGGTTTTCATTGTTCGATCCCATTTGGTTTGGAGGGTCAGTTTTTCTAAATTTATCCGCGTGATAACCTAAATATGACCTATTTCGGAATTGAACAGTAATTGGAACGGCCTTGCCCAATTAGAATTACCTTATTTGGTTGTCACTGAAATTGTGCGGATTGGAGTATAATAATAATAACAGTAAAAATAAATATTAATGTCAATGTAACCAAATTATCCTGAAAAGCGTTCGTGAAACTCGTTGAGATAAGCTAATCACGGTTTGCTCTTATATTTGTGAGCGCTGGTGACAAATATTCAAAGCGTTAAAATAAGAAACAAATTGAAAAGATAAAAACGAAACCTAATGACAAAGTCGACGGTATATTAAAAGTTGTCAAATAACTATTTAATTTATTACCAAATAAGGATCTTGTAATGTCAAATCTTACAAATTCACAATTTATTACAAGATTTATTGTTCATGTTTGATAGTTCTATGAAAAGAGCGTCATTAATGAAATCAAATTACTTTGAAGATCTTTTTTTTTCTTAGAAACAAATACAACAAAATGAAATGAACATCCACCGGAAGTCCGTCTCAGTTGCTATCAAATGGCGATAATCTCTATTGAGTTTACGGTCGTTTAGGATCCTTTAAGCGTGTTATTATTGGAGGGAAAGATCAAATAATGTTGTGAAATTCTTTTTGTTTTAGAAAAACGTAAGATTTCTTATAAAATGCTTCAAAGAAGACAATTTTTTGACTTGATTGAATTAAGATAAAATGGTTAAAGGAATCCTCGTAATAATTCATTTAGAATATTGTATAATAGGTAATTTGACATGGAAATAATGGTCTGTGATTTGGAAGACGTAACTCAGTTTCCGGTATATTAAATGTATATAATTTTTCAATCTCTACGTCTCCAAATCTTCATTATTCAAAAGAAGCTCAAAATGAAGTATAACATTTTTACATACGATATTACGTCCTAAACCTGCTTCGTCAGGTGAAACAACTCTATAATTCTTTAGGACGTACGTAGCAATAAAAAGTGGAAAATTCACCGAAAGAAAAACAAATAAAGAAATGCGGTGTATGCGAGGGAGAATTTTCCTTATTTTCGAATTCTCATCCGACCTCGCTGACCTTCACAGTTCTACTGCCACCAGACTCGATATCAATGCCACCCCAGCGTAGTTTGAAATGGCCGAGTTGTCCTTGCCCCTAACTGTCGTTGAATTGTGACTGCCAGTACGATAACAGATAATAGACAATTAAAAAGAAAAAATCCGTAAACCAAATAAAAATAAAGTCGGGGTGAGCTTTGTTGCCTCCTAGCAGAATCTATACAGAAATCATAACATATTTCTAAAATACCACTTACCATCATCATCATCATCCTGTCAAAATCCATTTCGAAATGCCTGAACAGCCCACGCCATACCGTGATTAGCCGGCAAGAAGTTAGAAATCATTATTCGACTTACCACTAACTTGTTTTTACAATATTATGACAAATACGTATCTAGCTCATGTAGAAGATTACAATAAAAGAACTGACAGGTACGATAAAGAAGTTGAATCGATTTCAGCTCCATGTTGGAGAACACCAGCAAGTAGGCCACTTACAAGGTAATTAGTATCAGTCACAGTCGTTTCTTAGTGGACCCGTTTAAGCATCCATCAAGCCGAGACTAATTTTGTTCCAAATTGAAATTGATTTTAACAAATTTATCACATTACCGGACCTTATTGTTCAGTAAAACAGCGAATATAAAAGAAAAACCGATATTTTTCACTTTAACATTCAATTGCTACAATTTATTTTATCATAATGTTAAGTTATATTATCAAAACTGACAATTCCAACACAATTTCATGGTCAGTTTAATAACAAATTTCTTCAGACGAGCATACAATACAATATATCGAATAGTGTTAAGCAAACAATAGAATAATGCGGAGTTGTTTTTGTCATGATTCGTTCGTTCATTTCATTCGTTCCATCTAATCTCCTATGACGCTCAGTTTGCCGTAGAATCAGTTATCACGCTACGAATAAGACTCGCTCAATAGAAGCTTTAAAATTCGATTACTTTTACAATTTGCTTTCGTTACTCGTTACTTGTGTCTGTTTTTGTTTCTCCTTATTTACTTCTATACTATAAGATACTCTAAACGTATCTTGTCTATGATTATTAAGCATTTCACGTTAGTAACCTGTTTCAACCATTACGATGTGCGTAATTTCCTGCAGTTAATGTGTTAAGACCCTTAAGATAAAGCTTGAAGAATTTCGTCTGTGGAATTTGGCGCTCTGAAGTAACCCAAGCAATCTTCTTTTACGGCCCGTAGGGGGAGGGGATATGAAATTCCTTCCGTGTGGTCCAAGCGACAGGGAATGGGGCCGGTAGGAAAATAGATATGAATTCCTCAGTAGAAATGCGTTTATTGTGATTAATATTGATATCAATGAAGCAATTATTCCTGACTTCTATTATTACTGAACAATGAACACGACCTAAATACCACTTATTAATCAGTTATTACACATAAAATGTCATCGTCTGATCAATATTCTGGTTTACGTGCAATCCGAGGAACATTACATAGTCCATTCAAATTTTGATAAAGCCTGTTAAGAGGTTGTACCTTAGTTTGAAAACTTTAGTCTAGAAACACGTCCTCGATCCACAAAGAAAGCATGGCTGAAAATCCGTCAAATATATCAAACTCGGCCGTACGTACCTTTCCCCATATATTTCATACTGGCTGAATCCATAGACGTCTGAAGCCATAAATAAAAAAATGAGCAATTGAACATTGCACATCCGCTTTCAGAGTGGATGAAATTGGATCCTATCTTCAATTCATCTATTCCTCAATAACAGTCATAAAGTTCGAAATCTGTTTATTTTCATATTCAATTACTCGTAGATAAATTTTACATCTGTCGAATAATGATAAACACTCGTTTTAAAGTAAATAAATCAATCGTTGTTCGTTTTATCATAGTAACATATATTTTGATCATCTCTTTGTTAAAGTATTTTTGCATTTTTCTATTGCACGATTTGTGCACGGCGTATGGCAATTGTGTCACTCCCAATTCACACAGTAACACATTCTTCTGCCTATCCCTTCCGGAAAATAAAGGCGCAATTTTATTTTATGTAAACCTTTGTTTTGGACGTACGTATATCATCTCTAATGCAGTAGCGCAAGATTAGGATAGTACCCCCTTGGGAGTGAGGCCACGTGTAGCAGTAGACCACAAACGGCTAAAAGCGTTTGAGATGTACACACTATTTTTACAATTTGCCGGTTTTCATAAGTAGAAAAAATATTAAACGTAGCAAAATAGAACTGACGCGTTGAGACCAAATCCTGAGGTTTTATTATTGCTGACTGAGAACGCCTGCTGTGCCACTTATTATCATCCACAACCTTTTTTATTGTTCTGTTCTAAATCTCGCTTCCCATAATGAGAAGGCTTAAGGCCTATGGGGGCAAGAGGTATGAAGTTTACCAACTCGCAATTGTGCGACAGACCATGACCTCAACCCGTCCCGCTATGAGAAGAGACCCATGACCGCTAGAGAATCGATAAAGTAGAGTACTATCTAACGATACAAATAAATCCAGTACTATTACTTCCACAGTGTAAGCATAAAGACGAGTTTGGTTCTTTTAAACACCTAACTAATGTCCGTCAACCTGATAAATCTTCCTTCAGAACTATAAATATTACCGTTAAACTTCACAGCGCTTAATTCGATATTCATAGTGTTTTAGATTTATGATATTCAATTTAATGGTAGAGGATTATACTGTTCATAATGCCATAACTCACGAGAGAGATTAGTTGGTCAGCGCTGATATGAATATGCTATTGATCATAATTCATGAGAATAACCGTCAGTAAAACGTAACAAATGTTATATGAGTAGAAAATATGTATGTATAGAAAATATAGCTACTATAGATATTATATACGAAATATTTTTAGAAAATTGTAAGCACAACGCGTTAAGCAGATGATATATCATCGTCATTACCTTCACTATCGTCATCACCTCATCATCTTCATCACCGTCCTCATTTTCAAAATCTTTATCATCGTCATCATCTTCATCGTCGTCATTATCTTCGTAAATCTTCTTAACTAAGAGGTTTTTGCTTTTGATACCCCCCTCTAGGAATCGCAAAACACAGCTTCTCAGAAAACACATAATGGTGTTTGAAATTTTCGTGTTTTTCGCTCATCGCAGAATAACGAACGGAATGTGCAGTGATAAATACTTATTACTGAGGTCAAGATATATGATACTTTTTACGGCGGGCGAATCTCTTATCCTGGGTATCGCAAACGAGTCTGCGGAAAACTAGTTGGAAATAAAATCCCCAGTTTATCTTTCGACAACTGTATCTACAATTCTAGGTAGTCCTACAACTAGGGTTGTCACAATGTGAATAGAAAAATATACTGTATTAAAGAATGTATACATAATAAATTATTGGCATCCAGCGTGATTTAAATTAACTCGTGATTCTCTTTTAGACAGAGTTGTTCTTTCACCTATAAAATTAGTCTATAAAATATAAATTACTGAAATATCAGAGATACGTTGTATACGCTTCAGCTGTCGAAGTTCACTATCTACAGTTACGGACTGCATTTGAACTGCATGCCAGCTGCAAAATAGCAGTACTCATTTTCGACGTCAACCGCACAAAAAGGTACGTAAACTGCAATTATGTTCTGGACGTATTATTTTAATTTCCTTTAAAACTAACAAAATTTGATTAGCAATTGTTTTTCAGAACAATTAAAATAAGTTAAACGCTATGGTTATCCAATTTACGTATGTAGGTATACATTTTGACAATAATACAGTAAATATATCTATTACATATCCACATATGTTCACGCTAGATCCCTTACGGGGTAGGTAAATAGAAGTATTCATTCCTATTTTTCCTTTCCCCTTCTGCTTTTCTTATTAGAAGTGTTTAAATTAGTTAAAATTTTGTTTTTCCTAATAAAAAGTGGTACAGAAAACTTTGCTTCTTGTTGTTAGCAGATTCGTTTTACTCTTTTATTGTTTTAATATGTATTAAAGTATATACACAATCATTACATGGCCAACAACAGAAGTTTTTTTTTCTTTATTGCTTATAGGGGGTTCTAGTCGGAAGACTGCAGCCGCTAGTTTTAATATATAGACTACTACCATTAACCACTGTCATTTGGGGCCTCGGAGTACGATTTCTCACGACACATGTGCTGCTGCCTGTCCGCTGCCAGGACATTTAGCTGTGCCTAGGCAGATTGCGCCATACAGCCAACATGTGTCCAGTTTAGTCGCCTCCTACAACTCCCTGTATACCGGCAAAAGGATCATATACATACTTATGTAGATAATCTTATAATAATAAACAGACCAAATACTCGTGTTCATCGCCTGAAT
This sequence comes from Parelbella machaon machaon, assembly GCA_018246775.1. NCBI lineage: Eukaryota > Metazoa > Arthropoda > Insecta > Lepidoptera > Hesperiidae > Parelbella > Parelbella machaon. The sequence continues at coordinate 10,692 of DWFV01001159.1, forward strand.
GTCTGTGCTGGGTGGTAATGGATAATTTTTTGCATGAATAATATCATAGTGGGTATAATTTATTCTCTGTGTCCTTTCTTAGTATTATATAAGAATATATTGTCTATATCGTATTCTCCATGTCTAATCATCTTATATATTTTATTATCTGAAATATCTAAGTAATATTACAAGCCTTTTAAATGACTGTCAAGAAAAGAATGAACATCACTTTTACATAATTTGTACGTACATACATCCGTAATATACCTAGCTGTCTTCTTTCTTGTTATATCTACATATGTATATAGTAGACTGGCGGACCCGGCAGACGTCGTCCTGCCCGGAATTTATTATTTATTACAAACAAACACTCTAATTCTTTTTATTACTTTATTTTCTAATTCTAAAATGAAAGTACTCTTTATTACATCAGCTATTTGCCAGTGAAAGTCACGTGAAAATCGGTCCAGCCGTTCCAGAGATTAGCCGGAACAAACAGACAGACAGACAAAAATATTAAAAAAAATTATTTTGGTTATGTACCGTGTATACACAAATATGCATTTAGTAAAAAGCGGTTATTTTATTATTACAAACAGACACTCCAATTTTATTTATTTGTAGATATAGATAAAATGTTCTTCTGTTTGTTGGTAAACGCATCTCTTCGGCACGGCTGGAGCGATTTGACGAACTTTTTTTTGTTTGTGAAAGTACAAATAAGGTTTTAGGGAACGGAAAATTGGTAAAGTTGTTCTGAAAATTGGATAATTCGAGAATAACGAAAAGTGCTTTTTTCTATGGAATCTTTTATAAACTCAAATCCCTACTCCCAATTCGAATAATGGATACGCGTAATTCGTTTTTGTCCGTTATGCTACTGAAAAAAAATTCAGCGCAAAAACATTCGTCATCTTTCAGAGAGAAGTAGGAAATTGACTAACGGAAAAATTATAATATTTGCATGCATTATTGATCATGATTAACGTTCTTGCTTATTATATTTCTTTCTTAAATATAAAATAAATAATCGACCCATTTGTCATTCTACTATTAGAATATGGGTCTCCTCTTATATTGAGAGGGTTAAGGCCATAGTCTGCCACGCTGGCCAAGTGCGGGTTGGCAGACTT
>DWFV01001160.1:0-11799 GCA_018246775.1 Parelbella machaon machaon
CTATAACTATAACATGATGAGTTTAGAGACAGCCTGGTGAAACGTTTTATTCAATCCCATGCCTTTTTATCATTTAAGTCGTATAGTATCGCGTCGTATAGTATTGTATAGAAATTTCTAAAATTCATTATGCAAATAGTAATAATTATTATTGCTTATAACATGTTAAAATCATTCGTAGTATTCTATTTACCTATAGAACCATCTGAAACAAACGTAGGAAGTTTAGATAAGCTCTGGCTTCCGGAAGCGAAAATATCGCTATGCGACTAAAGAAAAGTTGTTTAAGTTTAATTAATGTCATGCACGATTTGTTGACATCGGTCACTTTATCGCACGAAACAAAAATCAAGTGTTAACTGCGCATTACAATATCAATAGCCTCCAACTGGTATACTTGGGTTGTAACGTTCAAGAAATATAACGTCAACAGGCATTGTTCGGTGCAAATGAGGAAACATTCCACGTAAAACCATAAAAGGCGGCGGAGAAATAATTCAGCGAACGAATTGTTTAAGTCACGATTAGAAACAAGGAGGCATTTAATTTTCAGAATGCTTACACAATTAATAACTTTGGTTACGATTTAAACAGTTATTTGATTCGATAGAGCTGTGAAACTTCGTCGCATTTCGTTTGCGTAGGTACTAGTACTAAAGACTAATAAGAAATTTTTTGAACGCTGTTTTTTGTTTAAATTTATTACTCCGTTTATAAGTAATATGCTCACTATTTTAAAGTTTTTCTTTAATTTAAATACCGCACCAGTCGTAATACGGCAGTAAGTACATATATTCATTCAAGGCAAGTGTGCAGTTCTGATGATAGGTAGCCCAGTAGACCTCGGCCAAAGTTGAAGATGCCTTCTTTTATATCTGAATTAGTCACAAGCATATTAGGCTTTGTGGATACCATGTTAGAACACTTTGTACACCAATGCGAAAACTGCAAGGTCGAAAAGATTGTACAACTGCTCTGCAGCAGAAACATACAAGATCGAAGTGCCGCGCCTGTATCTGGTTTTACCTTTTAAACAATGTGCAACTGACTGTAAAATCGATGGAGATTTACCAAAAACTACTTCGCAACCTTCATCCCAAGCTCTGTATTTCCACCTACGTTATCAAATTTGTATAATGCGGAAAGAGCGTGGGTGCTCGGATATTTCCTTGCACAAATAATGGGATTCGCTAAGTGGCGTATCAGTCTTTTGCCGCGATCGTAAAATCGCCATATTTATGGCAGAGGGGATAAATTACGCGTGTGGGCTCTGATGAATTAGCTTGAACAAGGAACGAAAGATGTCTCCGCTGTGCAACAGAGTCGTTTGGTTGCAATTTGTTTTTTATATGAATTTTCACCTAATCTCCATCTGTTAAAGAAGACTTAACTTTGTAAATGAAATATACTCGGATATCAGCAAACTTACCATATCTGTACATGAACAATATTAAGATACAATCAATGCGGGGACGCTGTGTTATTAATCAAATACATTACCAAGTTTATTGGAGTTTTTATCTGTTTTCACCTTTATTTGGTTACGCATTACTGTAAAGATAACGCTTCGTTTCAAGTCACAAATGCATTGAACTTTATTATGAACGTTCCCTTACCGCCTAAAAACTGGCAATAAATATCATATTTATATACTTGTAGATCTGTCAACCAGGCAATTAATACTAATCATTGAATTGGAAGATATCACACAATTTTGTAAATAGCACGCAACATCACGCCTGTACTCCCGAAAGATGATGGTCCCTCGAAAAGGTGGTGCGCCTATTGCAATACACTGGGCACAGATCCACACTTTGACTCGCTACTAGAAAAAACAAATTAGAAAATTTATAATCTTATACGTACACCGATTTTCAGGGGCAGTATAGAGTTGAACAAATTCATACCTACCTGTATATTTCGACAGTCAGAGCACTATTATAAAAACCGGAAGTGGTTAAAATATTGAGCATTGGTACTACACATAACTAAATTATGTACTAATTATTGATTTGCTTCTGACTTCATTAGCTTGCCCGATAACATTTTGACCTTAATAACCTTTCATATATGATTCTCAGAGAGGAATAATGACGATTGTTGACGCGGTTTAAGGCACGAATGAATAATGTTCCACGTGCGTTTAAAGTTTTCACTCTGCACTGTTGCAACCAGAACTCGATCCTAAGCAATTGACAAAAACGTAACATCACGCATGTAATCCCCGAAGGGGTAGGCGGAGGAGTGTAGTACACTCCCACGTTTCACCAGTTACGCTAAACAATTGACAATATTCGTGAAACCAAATTTTTATTGGTCATAAAACTTTTTCACCATACAATATACGTAGTGCTTGGTTTTGTATCTGTATTTAATGTAAAGACTCATTTTCTCATCTTCAAGAAACTTCGCAGAGAACAATAAGCTTCTTTAGTGGTTAGACTCTGCGACCGAATTGAAAATTGGAAAATATTCAGATGTTTGCATAACGATTCTGAAGTGTTTTCGACTAAGTATCTAATGTATTAAAACCGTTCAATGCATCCATATATAACTAAGTGTAAAGACAGTTAATGTTCTGTTTTAAAAATACAATTAAAAATGTTATTTTAAAAACACGCAACTTCATATATACTTATTGAAAAAATAAAATATTCGTCTTATTACTTTAAACGCCATACAATAAATTAAAAAGTATAATAGCGTTTCCCGTGAAGCTCTATCTCGTTTTATAGATAGTACGAAGCGCACCATCTATCGGTTATTAGCGGTAACTCCCCGATGGTATAATGCGAGGCGGTAATTGCATTTGATGTGCCTTCCTGCATCCGGTGCCTTGTTGGTCTATGGAGAAGGGTTCAAGCGAAATTGATTTACTCGTGAAGTTCATATTATTTGTAGAAAAATAAGAAATTTTAATTTTAATTTTGAACTTTAAATTTGAAGTACTTTATGCCTGATATCTTCACCGGACACGGCATTTTATATAGATACTTTAATATAGTTATTATCTGCCCGTGATAGTAAAACGAAAATCAAAAAGCTAACTTTTGACATTATTACATATTACATTATTTTACTTAGTAATATATAGATATACCTACCTAAAGGTCAAATTATCTTCAAACTTAAGCCATCAATGAATCTCTGGATAAAAGACCCTATCACGTTTTACCATAATTTTACAAAGGCATACAAGTTGACCACCTAACGTTACCCATCATACTGTTTTACTATTAAAATATAATATTTCGTTATCAGAACCATAAATAAATCGTTAAAGTATAAAAGCTTATTACTATGTACTTGACATTGACTCTGTCCTGAGAACTTTATGGCCTTTGAGGATTTCCAAGCCATCAAAGTATTTGTGGAGAAGCAGCTTAGCCATTCTGTTATCTTGATAAAGTTGTGGCCTGTTTTATAGCGGGTGGGAAATATGACAGTTTTTCACGTTATAGAAGTAAACAACACAAGATAAACAACACTAGCACAGCTATAGCTAAGTAGTTTTGTTAATAGTCTGTATCTGATCCATATAATTCTAATTCCAAACAAACTGTGGTATGTCGCTCAGACAGCCAATAAAATACACACATCGATTTCTAAATTAATATATTTTGCTATACATAACACTCAGACAAATATCTATTAGTATTCGTCGCACACATAATTGTCCTTTATGAAAAATAAACAAACCACCACCAGCTCACCAGTAATGTACACTGACGACTGGACGACAGGTCTGACAAACATTGCAGGTTAGCAAATATTAACCCAATATAAAAAAAAACTATCGCTATTTTTCTTAATCTTACCAAATGATACCAAATGACTCTTGGTACCTAATCATCGAGGGGCCTAGTGTCTCCGGATACCCCTAAAGCTGAACAAAGCGATGTAAGTACTACTGCATTGTGGATCAATATGGTGCTTTCTCACTCTAAATCCTATCGGTTATCGCTCGCCGAAAAACGCTCATGCTACCAAAGGCGTGATTAAACCGCGCCGCGCGTCACTGTGACCGCAGATCAAAATGTGGGCGTACATTATTTGTGTTCTTTAGAGATTTCAAAGGGTTTTGATTTTATAATAATACGGCAGACGACCATTCAGATAAGCGACACACTTTATTGGTAAATGGCAGTGCGCGCTGCGTCTATATCCAGCCTGTTCGGCCGTCCGTGTGTGACTTACTGCGTGTGATGGTTGCTATTGAAATCTTAGCGAGTGTAGAATAAGAAATCAATATTTTTTGCATAAAAACAGGGTTTAAGAATCTACAGATATTATTTTTTAAATTGGAAATTTGACGTAGCGATTACGTTAAATTAAATTATATAATTGGGTAGCATACATACATGTAGATACTGAAGCATTTTTTAATATCTGGGTTTTTTTGAAAGGTACGTGAGCCGAACTAAACAGGCAGCAACAATGTGGTCCACAAAAAATATTTTCAACAAAACACGGCAATCACACGCTATGCGGGTAAAAACATATATGTAGATACATACATAGCTTTAACTAGATTTACTAAGTGTATGAAGTGAATAATAATTTACAAGAACTTACATAAATAACTTTATTCATGTATTAATATGCTAATATCCCTATATATCATTGATTTCTATAACTCCAGCTTAACGTGAAATTAAGGGAGTAGAGAGAAACATATGTATAAGGGTGGAGGCTGTAACTGGCTATGAAAGATTCAACTGTTAAATCCATAACTTAGAAAATGTAAAACAAAATATAGTAATAATTTTCTCCACATAGGTTCCCTTATCTTATTCCCAGGTACACATTACCAAACGTATCTTATCAAACATCTACTGTCATAAATTTAGTGCAAAAATAAGATTCAAAAAATAAAAACCACAATATTTTGCTTATCATCTTGGTTTTGGTGTAGAAGATCCACCAACGTACAGCACATAGCTTTGAAGTAAGTATGTCATGTACTATGAGCTCTAAACAGGCAAATACGCAAAGAAAGCCGCACATAACTATACGTTGTCTAAAAGCTATATTTAGCGAAAACACGATCCGTCCCACGAGGACATAAAACCGCACCATATACATGTGGCAGCTCTAAAATAAAGCTAACATTCAGAGGATAATACCCTATAGAAAGGATCACGCGTATTGAAATACAACACTTGTCCACCTTCACTTAACATCAAGTTTATTGCAAAAAACTGTCACAAGTTGCGCGGGCGCCGCGTGGGCGAACGCATAAACATCTAGCCGTCCCGCTCCGCCGCGCCGCCAGATAGTCCGTCTCGCTCCCGCCGTGACTTCCCTCACAATGTAAATGATGAGGGCTTATTTATTATCTGGAAGGTGCATTATCTCTTTATAGCCGGTACACGTTTTCCAACTACTGCGAAATGTTTGCAGTGTCGTGAGCGTACAAAGTGTGGCATGCGGCCCGGGAGAGACACACGTCATGGGTAAAATTAAAAAGACAATGCAAGTTATGTGTGTTTGAATATTACATTGTGTGCTTGAGCACATAACAGGTACTATAGAGTAGGATATGCAATAAAGTGTATGTGACTACTGCAAAGTATGCTCTTATTATATTAGTGTTTAGTGTTGTGCCTAAATAATGACGTTTTACACAAGACGGTAATCACGGCTAGCAACCTGGTCACTTTTAAAACAGGCATAAAATGTAATATGAAGTTTGTAAAAGTCTTTTGCTTTATTAGTACTTTCGAGAATAGTAGGTAAGTACCTAATTATCTTTAACTTAACATCACATACTTTTTTAAATTAGGCGTCACATACCTTTGTTCATCCCATTTTTAATGTGGAATTTAACATGAAAAAAGTCAATGATTTAATACACAATCTGAAAAAAGTCCTTTGAACTATTATAATATTCCCTTGATCTCCTATAATATTCCTTTAAACTACTACAATATTTTTATCGCCATAAAACTTAGTAAGTATCTACTCGCTGTTTACAAATTAATAAATTTCGCAGTTAATGTCCCCTCACGCAGGGGCGACAGTTATCGACACCGACTGCCGTACAAGTAGTGAAAGAATGACGTCATTATCTTTATTTATTGACACACGTAAAGGTTGAACTTTAACGTGTTTATACACTAACTTAGAATTAGCGTATGCTTCAATCATTTAATTGACGTAAAAATCTTTTTTACAGTCAATAAATATAACCAAAAAATGTTATACGGACATAAAACATTCCTGTCTTTTTGCATTGTTTTTCGCTATTTTAATTGTTTAATAAAATTAAATCAGATGCACGTAACAATAGGGAGGTACTCGGTAAGGGTGAATATAATGTGAAGATAAAGATTAATAATAATCTATTATTTCTTTGATCCGAAGAGAATAGCGTAAAAACACATACCTGTAAGGAAGTTAGACTCATAACTGTTCGTATGAGTACAGTCGCCCTGAGATCTAGTACATCATAGCCCGCGCAAGCAAACTTATTGTTTGGACCCAACAAAGATATTAAGGCTGTATTCACAAAGATAGAGAACAGTTATCTCGGAGATAAGATTTAATGCAAATATTCTTAGGACTATTTACTGGAGGTTTTAAGATCTTTGGATTCGAAATAGATTCCGCTCTACAAGTTCTAAGATGTAAAACTGAACTGGTTTAAGTCAAAATAGCGGAATTTGTTTGTAAAGGATGTTTCTTGTCTCATTCCGTAAGTTATAATCATGTTGAACTAATTTTATAGCACTACGGGAATCACAGTTTACAGTTTAAGATTTCAGCCTCCACTTCCGGGGATCGGATTTAAATCCTGATAATTGTGTCAGGATTAAAATTAATTCATTGTAAAATAATTTTATTAGAAAATCTTTGCTTAATGTAAAAAAGTAATAATTTAGTAAAAACCCTGTCATCTGTCAAAAATATAAAAAAATGTAATTGTCGAATATTTTATATGTAGGTAATGCACACTTCGTAATATAAGAAATACGAATGAAAAAAGCAATCAAACCGTGATCAGCGTTAATTTCCGCGTGACGGCGCCCGCGGAGACAATGGCCTTTATCTGCAGTTCGGCTCAATGGACGAACGGACCGATCAGCTTTAGATTACTTCTGTCTTTAGATTATACACTCAACCATTGTTGGTTAAGAGTCAATCGGCTTTCGAGTTTCTTTCGTAAATTTAGACGATTCTTCGATTTTTAAATCTATTTCTTTTTTTTAGTGTTCTCTTAAGAAAAAGCTCCATTCGGTAAAGTACAAGAACCGTTCGTAGAACATAGATTGCGAACAAGACAGAATGTTCTGTGTGCCTAAATATACTTACTGGATTCGAATAAATAACTAAGACATTAACTTATTAACATTTAAAGACAGTGAGAAAACTATAGTTGCGTTATAAATTATTTTGTGACAACAAAAACGTGAGGTAAGCAACGAACTAACTGATGAATAAGTTCAGCTAAAGGACACGTACATTAGTGTCAGTTTATTTGGTTAGCAAAAACTAGAGAACTGAACGACATTCACCTCACAGCTGTTTAACAAAGCTTAAAAATATAATCGATATAACACGAAGTTCGCAAGAAGACGTTAGTTTTATTGAAACTTGAAAACGAGAGTTCCAGAATGTCGAACATATCTACGCGTATATCTGATTTCATCTAGCAACTACTGCGCTTTTCAGTCTTTATTGTGCGTTATTCTGAACATGCAATTCGTCGAATATCTACATGTCTGATGACGAGGACGAGAAATTACAATATTTCCCAGTTTACATAAATATGAATTTATGTTCTATCAGTCCATCTCGAACCTTCTCCTGAATACTAAGATCGTCTTAAACACGTATATGTAAAGTACTTAGATTTCTACACACATCGCCCTCCCAAGAGCACGAGTTAATTACCAACGCAGAATGCACTCCAATATGTCCCCGGAGACAGCTATGTGCATCCAATCAATCTCGGACTGTGGGATTTACTTGGGGGTTTCCATCTCGTACATTCTACGAATTCAGACACCCAAAGTTGAGAGCGACCAACTAATTCTTCAATTATTGCTTACGAATCAAATAAGTACATAAAGTGTAAAGTTATTTACAAATGAACATTAAAACATACATTAAGAAGAACACTTTCACAGCAATAGAATGCGACAACACACCTGTATTTGACCGAAGGAGTAGGCAGAGGAGTGAGTACTACCACGTTTTACCATTCTTACATCCCATGGAACAGGTGAGTCTACTGACATGCACGGGGCATAGAAACTTGCACTTTTAAAGCGGAAGTCAAAAGCATAAGCTACATTAGCTTCTAAAGTTGAATGAACCCTTTGCCCCAAACTGCACGAAAAGCACTCCCACTGCACTTATTAATGGCGTTAGCAGCAGTAAATGCAATTTACGTTCCTGTTTAAAGAGTATGGAGAGTGATACAGTGGACATTAAAACCTTCCCCGACTAGTAACGCATCCTCATCACCAACCTTTTTATCAGAGTTCTTTGAATACGGATCTTTCAGAATCCAAGTATAAAAGTTTTCCTTATTGGTACCCTTACGACAATTTGGATCTAATCTAAGCCCAGTCTTTCCTGGACGTATGAAAAGAGCTCTTCTGTAAAAGCATCACATGAAATAAAAACTTTCAAAGTAAATACAACGAAACTAATATTTAATTTAACAATAAACCAATCGATAATGAATTTTCGCCGTTACTCCCTCATACGAACAACCAAGAGGTAAACTTGGCAACGATAGCAACTAATTGAATACTGCGAAATAATATTCCGATACATGGCTATCCACAGGTGCCTGTAAATCACGGTAATCGAACCTGCGAACGGTAATTAACGATAAGACGCCAGTGTCGAAGCAACACGACGCACGAGCCACGGACGCCTTAACAAGAGGTCAGCTAAATGCGTTTGATAAATGGAATGAACAGTGGAGATAGGCGAGGCTGCCTCCAACCAGTACCGTTAAGAGTTACAGAGATAATGCGCGTGAAACAACGATCGAAATCTGTTAGGACGAGGTGAAAGTTCTAAAAAGAATTATATATGAGATATAAAATACAATAAAAATAATCATAATTAAAGCTCTTTTTTAATCCTCTGTTGGAGATACATGTCATCTCAGAATGAGAAGGCTTAAACTCATAGATTGCCATGTTGGTCAAGTATTCGTTGACAGATTTTACACTCCATAATGAAAATTTCTAAGTTTTTCAAAACGATTTTAAAAGAGAATCGATAATTTAATTGAACAAATCACATAATTGTCAGAGTGCATCTATTAAGGTACTTTATTAAAAACATATTAATGTTTTTAATGTTTTAGTTATAAATTATTGTTTTAATGTTTAAGTTTAATTCACTACCAAAATTGTATAAATTTATTTTAGACAAGATTAATTTTAACCAATTTTCTACGACTTAGCTGACTAAGATATTGATCGCGAGTGGAATAAAATTCCGCAATAATTTTCAGATAAATAACGGGAAGCGAACCAGTAATCGTTTAACGAACGAAATACGTTTGTGAATTGTAGAACAAAATGATATTGTTCGTTTGTCTATAGATACGCGGTAACAGACACAACACACAAAAAAACGAACAATTCAAATATTCAACGTTCATATAAGTGGCTATATTGTAACAAATGTGTATAGTGTAAAGATAGATTAAATAATAAAATGAGTTATATCCAGGAAAGATAATTCCAGTGCGAACGTACAGCTCCGTACAAACGCGAGATAATAGCCCGAGCGCTGCGCACGCGCATCCGACGCCGGTGCGCGTCCGCCGCTATAAATCGCCCGCGAAACGCCCGTAATCACCCGACGAGGCTTCCATTACACTCCGCTTATTAACTATTTAATAGCCAGCGCGAACACTGGCCCCCGCAATTTTGAATTTTAGTACTAAAACTTTGTAATCGTTTCGATCCGTTTAAACTTTCATTACACCATCATGAATAACTAACACAGGTACAGCTATAGATTAGGCGAATGTAGCGGATTGAATGTCGAGAAAGTCATGTATTAAATTAGCTAGGACAGCTAAGCTCGCCGATTGAACGTAGCGGAAATACAAAGAGAACGTCGCTTTTGTTTAAACTTTATTATTTAATAAAAGGGTTGAGAGTATAAAAACTGTACTCTGACAGAAGCGACGGAACCTGCTACACCGTCATGACTTAAGGCAGCTGTCCGACCGACTAGTGGACAACAGGCGACACAATCTCATCGCTACAGCGTTATTTAAAAATCTCACGACTCTAGAATGATGTTTACATGGATCTATGGGTATTGTTTATTAATGTATACAACTATAATACACACCAATAAAGTAAAGAAAATTCCAATAGCGCATAATCATTAACGTAGTGATCGTGTTTGATCGTTTCTGCTGCTAAGTTATAAATTAAAATACTTCATTCCTAAATGTGTAGGTATTACCTACTAAATGGATATAACAATACATCACTGCGTACCGATAGAAATAGAATATTCTTCCATATAAAAAATCATATTTTACAGGACTTTCAAAAAAGATTCAAAACAGATTACTGGAGTTTAACTTATTAATAAAAATTGTTTTAGTTTATTTCAACAACAATTATAAATAAATTGAGTAGCTTTTATATTTAACGATGCATATAACAAATACTCGTCGTGCTTGAACAATTGTAAATCGCACATGAATAGCCTGCATTCAGCCACTGAGCGATTCCAGTACACTTCTGTTATTAAGTGCACCCCTTATTACACATTTAATAGCTGTCTTCGTTGGAAATTAGTAGTCCGTTCTTTACATTTATTGTTTATTGCCAATTTGCCATTTATGCTGATATTTATAATAAAAGTAAAAAAACCATGTAACCTTATTTTGATAATTCGGTCAAATTTCTTTGAAAAACATCTTTATAGAATTAATTTGTTATTAAAATTACATGGCTTTTATACTTTTATTTATAACAAAGTAATTCCATATAAATACTTTTCAATAAATTTGTTTGACATTTTGACTATTGAAACAGGAATGAACTATCGTTTGTTTATCTTTTCTTAGTATATCTTCGCTCGCTTGCACTGAGACGCGTGACTAATAATGTCCGTGCTAGACACGTAATGGCGTCATAAATTGTGCGGACAACACCTTGACGGTGTTGTGCGATGTACCAAGATGGCGGATGTAGCTGGGATTATGGGCTGGGCAGCCTGGGAGTTTCTGAAGTTCGCAGGCGAGTGGCGCTCCAGAATGTCGCTATTTTAAACGTGAAATGTACTACAAACTTCAATAGAAAACGAGCCATCAGTCAAGGTTCCTGAACAGCATGTTTTTTTAATTCAATGGCAGAGCAGAAACAGGATATCGTTCGTGGATACTACAAATGGTATTAAATGGGCTGGGATTGTCTATTATCTACTTCAAGTAGAATGAGTCATGTCAGTCACAAGTTATAGTCTCCATAAAGTTTAAACTAAAACGACAGAGTTGAGCAGCATTGGTAACTACATTTTTTAAAGTAACAACTGACCCGTCCCTACTCTAGTACCATACTGATGGTTTCAAAATGACAGTGTTAGGCGCTCTGATTATACCTAATCGTTAGATAAATACAAAAAACAAAAGTAAAGAATTTCGTGGTCTCAGAAATACTCATACAATACTTTCCCTAGTGTTAAACACCACGGACAAAGAACTTAATTAAATAATATATAATAAACTAGCTGACCCGGCGAACTTCGTACCGCCTAACAACTTGTTGCTTTGCCCTCGCATTTTAAATCTCTGATATCTTT
>DWFV01001161.1:0-11799 GCA_018246775.1 Parelbella machaon machaon
ATCGTCTACGCGTTATAATACAAGCCTTATTTTTATAGACTTGTAATAACGCTTGGAAGTCTTACGAATTCATTGCTTTCAAGAAACCGATATTATCAAGAATAACCTTTGAAAAACAATAACATCTCTGCAATTTTGTACGAGTATATGTTTTAAATACTGCATTTAGTAAAATTAAAAGTCTCTAAATACTCTGCCTACCCCTTCGAGGATTACAGCCGTGATATTACGTTTCTCTTTACCAGCAATCTTTAAAAACACTAATTTCGGTGCCCGTAGACGTAAAACCAGTGACCAAATTGATATAACCTCTGTGTTATTGAAAGGCGATGAAAACAAAACACGGACTGGATACCGTGTAAGCAGTTCGTTTGATTTCATCGCAGTACCTTTTTTGTTAGAATTGCGGAACAGAGAATGAAACAAAATAAACACTCCCTGCCGGCGTCCATCTTTCCCAACTCGTACAACCTGGAATTATCCATAAAAAGAGTGAATAGGCACTTTCTATGCGAGCGTGCAAGATCCTAGGCTGCATCTCGCTTTCCATCAGGTGGGATTCCAGCCAAACGAGAGCCTATTTCTATATAAAAAACACAGCCATAAAAGTAATGAAAGTAACTTTAACCGTGACTCTATTAAGGATCCGCGGTTAAACATTTCAAATACAATTTTGTTATAGTTACTTTTCTCTCATCAATATTATAATTTCACTGTTTATACATATGATTGTATGAAAATGCTCTATAAAGCATGTGAAGTCTGCAAACCCGAACATGGTCAGCGTGGCAGTCTACGCCCTTAACCCTCTTATCTGAGATGGGTCAGTCTAAAAGGACCCGTGTATAAAAGGGTTTGAAGGGTTAAAAATCGATGTACTTAAAGAATGGAATACGTCCCTAGCTATAGGCAGGTCATGGCATCTGCGCATGACTTACCAATGTATGGTTGCTACATTTCACAGGCATAACAAAACGCAGAACTATCAGACATAGTTTCCTCACCGTGCGATTTTTGCTGTTACTCAGAACGACTATTAAACTGTTCGTGTGCTTATTAATGTGTGCCTGGAATTCGAACCTCATACCCCGACATTGAAATAGAATTCTGAACCAGCAAACCTATCCCGGCTTTTATTATTTCCAAGTAAATCATTGCACGATCTTCATCAAAGGCAGTGCTCATATATTTAATAATTTTATTATTTAAACTCCAAAATGCTTGCATCGTAAATACCAAAATACAGGTTACATCCCTGTTATAAAGCTTTGATGTCAATCTTATATAGTTAAAGCATCATCGGGCTAAATCATTATGAATAGTTAGTGCGGTTCGTGGAAAGATATTTCAAACGCTAGTAGGTAGTAATTTCTTTGTATAGAGGTATTTCTAAAACAATAAATTACAACTATCAATAATAATATTTCTTTAATGCTTTCATAATACATGGAGTTATATATATTTACACATATTTAGTGTTATGATATAGGGCGGAACATTCTCATGTTTCACCAGTTACGTCTACATAGATCTCCCAATGGAACAGGTAGTGAGCATACACCGGGCACAGATCCAGACTACGAGCTACTGTTAGAAAATCTAAGTTACAAAAAACCAATAGTACCTAACCCGGGATTTGAAACCAGGATCTCGACCAGCAGTTTGCAAATGCTCGGCTAACGAAATATTTACAATTTAATAACAGTATACAAAATCATCATTCTACTATTGGAGACCGGTCTCCTCAAAGACTAAGAAGAGTTAAGGCTAATGTCTGCCAAGCTGGTCAACTGTGGGTTGACAGACGTAATAAAGACACTTTATCTAAAACTTGCTATAAATAAAAACGACAATATACCTACTAGATTTCTCGTAAGGTAAAGTTAGTAAACGGTCATTAGATGCGGGCGAAGAACGGAAATGTTAACAGGGAGCTTATCTAACGTCTGGCCAATCCTCATTATATCTCGGTGGAAGTCATCACTGCAATCAATCAACGTCCATCACTGTATCTAAGGTTAGTTGCACTGACATCCAACTGCGTAGATTTCGGGTTCATAGTTATGTAGCATTGACCTTTTCGCAAATAAGTTTCATTTGCGTGGTATTAACAAACGATACATGATGACAGGTAATATAACACAAACATAATAATGATAAAAGTCAATAAATTTAAAACATAATATTGACAATCTAATTGGAGATCTATAATCAACAAAATGTATATGATTGAGCCAATAAACCAACTATAAATGCATTTTTATACCTCATATACTTTAAACATACCTTGACTACTTTATATTTCCATTTGGACGTTACACTGATCACTAAAAGAGATTTTTGTTCAAAACCCTAACTAAGCGTATGTTGGCACACTTTTAAGCCTGTAAAATATTAATTCTCTGCCTACCCCGTAAGGGACCTGGCGTGAAGATAGGTATGTATGTATGTAAATATTATAAAGAAGTCTAAAGCGTAGAGATAACCTCAAAATCTTTCCCTTCAACCGATTAGTGACGAACTTGAAATTGAGTTAACTTCAAAGAAAAACAGAAACGTGTTTAATATACGAATCTGAAGCGGAAGTTAAATCCAAAACCACTAAGCTTTAACCATACCACAAATAGTCAGGAAGTTAAGCTCCAATAATCAATGAACCCCTTAATGAACCCAAGGTCTGATAAATTCGCCTCTTGCTCTTCTTATGTGGATAGTATTCAAAGTTCGCGAAGCCTGACGCTCGCGGCGAGAATATCAAATGAGAATCAATGATACGATACACACACGTTAGTATGCTATACGTAAGTATTATGGTTTTGTAAACAATTTACAGGGTTGTAGTTAATACATGTATCTTGTTTTGTGTGCTGACAACCCTCAAGAATATTCAACGTAATATCACGACCGTAATCTCCAAGGGCAGAGAAGTGTAATACATTCCCACGTTTTACCAGTTACGTTTTACGTACCATGAAATATGTAGGTACATAGATGGTAAGGCTATTGCCATACACCCGGGCACAGACTCTAGATCTAGACTCCGAACCACTACTAGAAATTTCTACCAGAATACCTAAGTTTATTTAAATAGTGAGAATCTTGCCAGACAGTATAACGTCCTAGAAGAAGTACTGAATAAGTCAGTGTGGCTGGAACCATTTTAACGGTACAGGTGCACATAAACTCGCAAATCGTTCTTTACCGTGATAACTGCCAGCTTCCTTCGTGTTAAATGTACTACTGCCGTGTTGCCCAGACACACATCATTTGGTAACTGACTTAATCATATATACAGATAACAATGAAAACATATCAAAACGGAGAGAAAAGAGCATTTATTTATATTCAAAGGAATTTGTTATTTGGTTAGCATTAGATATATTCTGTTTGAATTTAACATCAGTCGGTGTATGTGCGAAATACATCTGTGTAAGCAAATATATGTGTGTGGATTTATTAATGTAACGTCTGGGGGTTGGAGATCAGTAATAAATTGTATCATGCTATATGTCGCTGTGTTACCCTAGATTTATTATATTGAGAATTCTACGCTCATCTGCCTATACCTTCTATTGCTAAATTCTAAGTCCCATCAGGGAATAAGGAATAAACCAATCACCAGGCACAGATCCAGACTACAACCAGAAATTCTTATTTATAAAAATCAACCACTGTACCAACGAGTCCGCAAAATTTTTTCATCGCGGCCGCCATAGGTAATTAGAAAAATATACATAATTATGCCGATTCATGAAAAACGTACACAACTTCGCAATGGTAAAGGGACAGGTAATAGCAAAGATATAAAGCTATAAAGGTACAGACCCGCGACTCGAGTCAGACCCTCGGACGGAAAGGTATAATTCCTAGAGAAACATCACTAGACTTTGAAACGCGTAAATAAATACTTAAGCGCAAATTATTCAAATACACGTCGTTATAAGTGAACCAGAGAACATCGTTAAAGCGCTTGTCAGACCAACAGCGTCAAGATATATAACATTACTCAGACTTACATTACTCATAGGGGAATTACGAAAACACATATTTAATATGTTTACAAGAACTGTACATATGAAATCTTGTAGAATTCTCTGTAGATATGATGGCTATAGCATTCTCATATAAATGGTAAATCGTACTATTGCAATCATAGCTACATGACAGCAATGCGTTCAGCTGTATTCTTGAACAATTCACGTTATATATATAGCACTGAAGTTATGTTTAAGATTGTTTTCTAGCAATATAGCAATAAACTAAATGTTATATTACTAAGGAATATTTCAAAATAATTCTAAATAAAAAGAACGATAAATTACTAATCCATCGTCATTACCTTGATCTATTTAAGATTGAGCACTCTATGCGTGTAGGAATAGAATAAACATAATATTATAACTCAACTATCAAATACATAGCAATATTTCTAAATAAAAAGAACCCATAATTCACCAAACGCGCGTCAAAATGAACGAACCCGGATGTAAGTGAAATATTTCAGCAATATACGTTTATGTGAGACAGGTGTGGAAGCTCTCAGCAAGTTGATGACCAAAATCATACAAGGAGACTTGTAATATTAGTGTCCCCGATGGGATGACTACGATATCAAAGCTGAGATGGACTAGTATGAATTTTCTCCGATACGGGAATAGGCTGATGATGATGATAATGTTGACAATATGGTGAGATGAAATGACTTGTATGATTTTACCACACTCGGACTTTATTTTATTGTATACGAGAAACTATAAAATTACATATAGTTTCCGATTTTCCGATTCCGTTTTCACATAAAGGACTTATACCTACAGGGTGACAGAAAATAGATGCAATCCTCGCAAATGGTTAGACTAGAACACGTGCGCAGTTAATTTAAGCATATGGTACAATATTTTTGTTTCCGAGTTTCTAAAAGTATGTATATTCTTAATAAAACATTCGGTTTTCAGTTAAATTGTACTTTTTTAGTAAATTAGACAGAATTTTGGCCACTAATTTGATGTTTTGTTATAGATGAATGAAAACTGAAATTTCAAAATAAGCTAGAAAACGTTCCGATTATTTTAATTGAATGAAAGAAAGAATTCGTTTATTTTTAAAATAAATAAGAATTGCTATAAGGAATTTTATAGTTCTTATTAAGAAAGCCACATATCTAAAGTAACTATGCAAGATAGTATGAAAAAAATATTGTAGGCACTCAGGCAAATATCGGAGGTGATAATAAAACTAATAACTCAAACAGAAAGTTAGATGTTTTATTTGTTCGCCTTAGAATAGTTGAATAATAGAACATCCTCCTGTCTCATCGCTCTCACTAATAATATAAATTATTCCATCACTGTCCCACATCTTAACAAATGTAATTCATTCTTAATGTAGACAGTCCAAATGGAATAAAATCGAACAGCGTACGAAGTAGTAGAAATGCTTAACACCGTTTTTAAAATCTATTACAAATAGTTCCACCCAACCATAGATAACATCTAAAGAAAGAATACAGCTCTAGTGAACCCTGGTGGTGGTCCAGCTCTGAATCATCATCAGCCTTTAAATGTCCACTGCTGGACATAGGCCTCCCCTAATCGCCGCCACTCCTTCCAGTCCTGGGCCTTCCGAATCCAGCAGCTTCCCGCTGTCTTCTACAGGTCGTCAGACCTTCTGCTAGGAGGGCGACCTACGCTTTTTTTACCCAGACGTGGCCGCCACTCGATGACCAGAACACCTGAAGCTATATGAAATTTTTGCAATCAGTTATAATGCACGATAGAAAGATGGTATCTCAGAAAGTAATTCTGGATAGATTATGCTATTGGAGAACTAAGTAGACTGACGACCCTAAAGGAGGTAAGGTGTTATAGTTAAGAACTAAATATTTTCATTATATGATAAGCTAGAGTATGACAGCGATACCGCGTGTCGTTAAGGCCAGATGTGTTCTAACATGAAACATATGTACTTGAGAAAAGCTTATTCACCCTTGCTTTGAAGAGTCCCAGGTTATATGACTCCGGGAACACAGACGCCGATAGGGAGCTCCAATTCTTAGCTGAACGGACAAGAAACATATTGCTAAAATATAATATTCGTTACAGATACCGCAAAAAACAATCTAAAAGTGTCACGAATGTTACCCAATGTCGAGCGATTCTTTCGTCACCCTAAAAAGAAAACCAAAAAAGTTTTTCAGAAACACGATGGATAAAGTCTAAAACTGTTTTTTTTATAAAACCCAACTTACCAAACAGAGAGAGACAAAACATGTCACCGATACGTCAAAGCGTTAGTGTCTTTGAAAGATTCTTATTGAGACTTGTTTTGAAGTTTTATTATACGAACGACGTCAATAAGTAGGATGTGAAAATGTCACTTGGATTAAATCCATTGGGGGTTCAGGATTGAAAGCGTGATCGCGTTTCCATTCATGAATGGAAATGAATGTGAAATATTTATGAGTTTCAGGGGAAAACTGCGGCGCGTCAAGATTGTCAGCGCTCTTAAGTAATTTGTTGAAAGTTGGCAGACCCATGGGTTCAATTGTTAGTGAACTGATCCAAAGGGCGTGGATTGAATTCGCACCCAAAACAAATATTTTGTAGATTTGCATGAATTATTGTTTTGCATTTGAGTGTAAAATTATTTATATCTATGAATATGTAGAATGAGATTTACATAATATAAATATTATATGTGTATAATGATATCAGTATATTTACATTATCTGTAGAGTATCAACCAGAATGATCAGACGTCATTCCTAACTCCGGACCGGATTTAAGAGTATCTATTACCAAACTCATAAAGACTTAGTATCAATATCACATTATGGTCTTGCGCAACAAAAGTAAAAATCAAAATTCGCAGTTACCTTCACTACTTCCCTAACTCCATATTTCCAATGTCCTTTGGAACAGCACATAAATAACTTAAAAAATAATTAAGCCTGCTATAATTTGTTAGTATTTACGTACAAAAACATAATTGTTTCGGTGAGATGGAAACATTAACCAACAGTTAGCGAAGATCGGTGAAGTTGACGCTGAATTTGACTGCGACAAATCGTCTGCTTTAACTTCGCAACTTCTGTACACGGAACCCGTTGGAATATTATTGTGGAATTTATATCAATTTAAATGTTTTGTGATTTAATATTTCCTATTTAATGTTAATAAATCGAAATAAAATTTGAACTACAAACGTAACACACTTTAAGTATTTCACATTTATTATTATTGTATGTATTTGGTTTATATCATTTATAGTTACGCCTGATTCATTATGGGATGGGCAGAGAACTCCAAGTGCCATATATCTATCCTTACAGAATTAACGTGCGTCTTCTGGATTCATTATTATAGACTGACTTTGAGAACAGTAAAACTGTTGTCTTCAATATTTTAGTCGTATTCACTGCCACAAGGTAACTGGAATCTCGACTATGTAGAAATTATAAATACGTTAATAATTAAAACTTGTATTATTTAGTTTAATATGGGAAGTTGCAATCCTGAAGGAATCCTGGTAACATTATTTAAACAATTTCATATGTCCTGTCTAGTTCGTTATAAGAAAATTCATTCATTCATTCATCAATACATGGAAATTTCCTTGAAAAAAAGAAGTTAAGTAAAGTTAAGATTATAAGTTTAATCAATAATCATAAATTAAGTAAAAAAAAAAATATTTTTTGTTATAATCAAAAATTAAGTTTAGTCAGTAATAATCTGTAATATCAAGTACTTATCAATGTACTAAGAACAAATCGACAAATTATGAATAGTAATATTTTATTTTTTGTTATATGAAAGGCTGGCGTTGCGCCGCGAGTTTAAGCCTAATTTATAACAGAGAGATGCGACAATGCGGGCCGGAAGCAATCCTTGCCTACATACAAAATTAATAATGCTTAATACTTAATACAAACATACAATGATTTTATAAATAAAACAAACACAAAATTATACACCATCACGCCCATTACAAGGTTTAAGAATTAGAGGTCATTCCCTGACACCCCCGCTGGTCGCCCACTCAGATCTGACTGAGCTATTAATACTCCTCAAACTCACCCTGTTAATCTAAAAATAGAGTTTCTTGCTAAAGCAATCATAATTCTCACAAAACTTTATAATAATATCTTGGCCCTTACACCCGTCTAACAGATTTCATAGTTAGCATCAAGAAAGCTTATGTCATGGTAACCAGATGGCTCACAAATTACATATAAAAGGCCACGCCACGAACCTACTAAGCTAATTAACAACTTTAAGCCTACGTGCTCG
This sequence comes from Parelbella machaon machaon, assembly GCA_018246775.1. Taxonomy (NCBI): domain Eukaryota; kingdom Metazoa; phylum Arthropoda; class Insecta; order Lepidoptera; family Hesperiidae; genus Parelbella; species Parelbella machaon. Next base: position 8,289 of record DWFV01001161.1, read on the forward strand.
CAGTAAACACTCAAAAGATATTTAAGGAATTATTATAATGATAATTCTCATATTTATATAATAATTTGTTTACCATCACGCCAGGTCTCTTACGGAGGAAGCGAAGAACACCGAGTGCCAAATATATTGTTCAAAAACGTTTTTTTTTTACCTATCTCGACCAAATGGGTCGTGTTCAAACTTACGGAGGAGATGATAATGCTAATGATACCCATGAATATAGGAGCTTCTTCATACAAGTTTAATTATGTTTAAATATAATTTAATAGCGCCAAGAGGTATTATGTGACGCGGTATCCGTGGGTATGGTTTAATATGGTAACTTATATCCCACAACGTACTCTCTATAGATATAGGTACTATATATAGTACGAACATTTCTGGTACACTGACTTGTCTGACTACAATCAAATAAGAGATATAAATATGAACAGGTAAGTAAATAAATGCCCTCCGACAAGGTGGATCCTGCAAAAATCTGCATACAGAAGCTGGATGAGACAAGCTGGACAGGGCGCGATGGCGCTCTTCTAGAAGGCCTATGTCCAGCAGTGGACTGAGATAGGCCGATGATGATAAAGTAGTAAATAAAACAATATCTTCACTCTACTCGCGTTTGGAGAGAGATCTACTGCAAAGAGTGCTGTTAAGCAGCAAAAGTTGTCCCGTTCTAACAATTCCATCGCAATGGTATAGTCTTGTATGGGGAATTAAAAAAACCAGAATGTTCTCCTTAAAAATATATATTGATCTTTGATTACGTCGAATGGGTGATACAAAAATGATGGTATTGAGTTAGAACAACATCTAATTAAGCTACATAACACGTGTTGTTATTACATAACTCCTCATATAATTAACCACACACACACTTGACACACCTTGGTAAAGGTTTATGTCCAGCAGTGGAACGGAAAAGGCTGATGCGAAGATGATTATGACATACTATTATAACATAAGTTGGTGTGACAGATGTTCTCGTAATCCCATCATTATTTTCCATTGGTCAATAAAGAGAAACAATAACCATCGTTATATAATTATCATTAAATCATTAACCATTAAAATATAAATCATCAATCCTCATTCATTAAAACACTAACCATTTTATTACAAACTAGTCGCCATCCAATCGCTGCTGGTGAAGCTAACCCATATTCCTGTGTAAACTCCCCCTTTCGCAATTATACATCTTCCAGCACTTTGTATATTTTAATAGAAGCACTTCGTATCAATTAATAGTAAATAGATTAGTTACCTGTGAGTGTTTACATGGTATGTTCACAAACACAGTTATGTATTTTTGAAATGCCTCGATTTTATACGTTACTGGTAGAAAGCTGTGACTTCCTTTGCTTTTGAAATGTAAATCATATCCAATTAAATTTCCCTCAGTGTTTCTTCCGTTTTTTATTTTTATTTTTCAGGGACTGATAAAAAATGTAAAAATAATATCACGTGTTTCTTTACTGCAGGTGTAAGATTTCGACATATACAGAAAGGTTGATTTGTAATCAAAATAAATACATAGATAAAAAAAACAGAGAGCTCAGTTCCTATTAATGACATAAACTTTGGCAATCAGAAAACTTACATCGAGCTCTGTCAATACGATTCTATGTTTATTACGTAAATGGCATATGAATAAATAACAAATTAACACACAAATAAAAAACTTGTATATAAACATTTGTTACATCATAAAATTTGCAAGTCTTAAGACAGAACAAGAGGACGTCTAAATTAAAATAAGAACTAGTATAAACATTGTTCTTGCAAATTAAAACATATTATTATTATAAGCCAGATATTGACAACTGTTTTCTGTTTTTCCAGATAATATGAACCATGGATTCCTTGGACTATAATGAGACCTTGGAACTGAACAGTTCAGAGCCCTACCAGCCGTACTACTTGAGGCCTGAGACGTACATAGTACCGCTGATCTTCGCTCTCATCTTCGTTATCGGTGTGGTCGGCAATGGGACTTTAGTGGCTGTGTTCGTACGCCACAAGGCAATGAGAAATGTTCCTAACACGTAAGTACCTCTAATTACTTATAGTCTATTCGCGTTAAGAAAATAGTCAATACTTTGACCAATTAGATCATAGTAAATTAGAAAGTCGTGTTCAAATTGACCAGTTGAAGCGTGCCCTTTAGACAGTACGGACGTATTTTTTGCCAATTTTAAAAATGAATACCTCACCTGTCCGCAAACATAAAAGTGGATCAATAATTCGGTACAGAATTCTCTTATTATACATGTTAATGAAAATTCTGACGATTATGATTAATTTTTATATTACTATAACAGCAACGTAGTTTAGTTGACAACACTACCGTCTAGATGGAAGCACCGTCGTCTTTCACAGATTACATATTAAAAAAAGAACTATATGTCAAATAGCGGTCCCTCTGACACATGTCAAAATTACGTCAAAGCTCAAATTAATATGAATAGCCTTTCAAATATTACTATTAGTAGGTACCTATATCTTATATGCCTAACAATAAGTGACACCTATGATGGCATATATTACTTAGTCTATAAAATCGATACAGTATTTTTGAATACAAATATGACAGTCCGAATTACTATCGGTTTTTTAAATACATACATACATACAGAATACACATTTGCTCTTGTACGGAACTTAAATAAAAGTCTTTCAGACGTCACTAATTTTGATTAAGTGTGAGTCCTACAGGAACCGAGTATTCCTGGAATAAAAGTTCCTTATACATTTTCCATCCCATTAATTATGTCTCAGAGCTAGAAATTACTTCGATTAATTCCTCTATTAATACATGAAGTATGAACAAACAAAAACAAAAAAACAATGTTTGCAGAGTTAGTGGTTTTAATGCCACAGCATGCTTTGTTCCTTTAACGAAGACAATAGACAAACAAACTGGCAAGAGTCCCAAGTAGTCGTTGCCAACTACAAACATCAGACACCTGCTTCGAATAGGACTTTACAATAGGACTGCTAGTGCCTAATACTTCGTTTATTTAATAAATTAATTATTTAATATGTGTATATCCAAAAGGGTAGAACGTAGTTTACGCATTTTGTAACTTTCACCTGTACATCTAAACTACCTTTGTTCACAAATTACGTCATTTGAGTTTGAGAATTCGGTTACTACTTAATATAGTGACGGAACATTATCTATGCCTGAAATTCCCAAAGCGGTAGGCAGAGAAGTGTACTAAACATTTCACCAGTTACGTTTACGTTCCACTATGAAATAGGTGGTGAGTATATCGCCATACACCGGGCACCAATCCGTACTCCGAGCCACTACAAGAAATTTCAATTTATAAAAACCCAATGATACCTGACCCGGAGATCGAACCCAGAAGCCCTCGATCAGCATTCCCGCTTGCATCCACTTAACCAATCAAGCAATCTTAAACGACTTAAATGACCAACGAGTTAAAATATAAAAAAACGCAACATCACACCTGTAATCCCCGAAGGGATAGGCAGAGGAATATAGTACACT
>DWFV01001162.1:0-11797 GCA_018246775.1 Parelbella machaon machaon
CATCCCGAAAAAACGCACGTGAGTTAAGCCGGTACATATATAATCATAATAAGCATATTGGTATGTTGTTATAATTAAATTTGTTCCACATTAAATTATTTTGAAAACTATGTATGTGATTAGCTTCAGACAAATGAATCAGTGTTAATCCTAGAGTATCTTGTATTCTGTTTTGGTATTCAGAAGACTATGATATGTTAATTTCTTTTTTATCCACTAATTCTTTTGAATCAATAATTTAGTAGCAAATCTATAAAGTACCCAAAACTGTTTATAATACAAATGTTCAAGGTGAAATGTAAATATTTTGGAAATATTGTAAATAAAATTAGAAAGAAGTCATATATGTTTTATCATTCATGTTTTTTCGATATATATCTGATGTGTTTAAAACACTTTTTTAATTTGTGCTATTATATAAAAGGGCTTTCATATTACTAACTTACAAATATCATTATTCATAATTAGTGTCTGGTCAGCGGGAATTACACATTTTATTAATATAAGATGGTACTATTAAATGTAAATAAATTAATTTGTTAAGTTTTCAATTTGTTTTACTTAGCCTGATTTCAGTAAAACTCTTGTATGTTATATTTATTCATATAACTCCTTTCTATCTTCAATTGTTTATTAAGTTACTGTCATTAAGTTGTAGCGAAATCTTGAAAGCCACAAAATATATTAACCATAGAACAGTGGGCAAGTTATTTACCCCACACCAGCTTCTATTACCCTATATCTGTCTCTATTACCCTACACCAACCTCTATTACCCTACACCAGCCTCTATTACCTTACACTGGCTATTACTGTTGTAACTTTATTCCACCATAAAAAAATTATTTACTAATCACACTAACAATGGAGCAGTGTTGAGTATAATTCACTTTTACAGTTGGAGAGACTTGTAACAGTCACAGAGATAAACATTGTGGTCAAATAAATACCTTACACTGTTATAGACTAATATTATGTTAATATTGATGTATAAATATAAGACATATTCAAACATTCAACATATACCTTTATTTGCTACTAAAAGTAGCTACGGCATAGAATACCAGTGGTCAATAATTGCCAAGTACATTGCTGATGGTGCCACATAACCCTAGTTATACCATTTATTATGGTACAATTGTCTAATGTTCAAACTTATAATTCATCAACATCACCAGCCTCTAGATGTCGACCCCCCTAATCAACTTATAATTATATCTTATAATTTAAAATATACTGTATTCTGTACTTTGAAAAAGGTGATATATTTTTATTTTAATATAGAAAGTAGAATACCAAATTTAATGTTCTACATGAAGCCTAAACATGGAAAGCTAATTACTTCAAATGAAATAAAACTACAACAGTTAGTTAAAAAGTATATTTAGCTTAAGCCACAAGAGCTGATGCGGTGCTTGATTCATACTTCCAGTTGGGCGGGAGTACACTCTTTGTCTTGTAGTAACGTGCCAGCCTGTGGATTCTGGACTCAACAAGAATAAGCCTGAATTTGCTGTCCTTGTCTTTCCTGTTACGTTCCAAATGTTTCCTCATAGCGACTGCCTTCTTGATCAGGTAGTATAAATCCTCTGGAAGGTCAGGGGCGAGACCCATAGCTTTCATGATACGAAGGATCTTTTTGCCAGTGACAAATCTGACCTGTGCGACTCCATGAGAATCCCTAAGCATGACACCTGGAATTAGGTTGTTTTGTTAAAGTTAAATATTCATAGACAAAAAATGAAAACATTCATGATAAAATGTGCATCAAGTAGTCCAAAATACAACATGAAATAATATATAAATTTAATATCTCAGTGGTGTGCCATTGGAGAGGTCTACGACCAGCAGTAGATGGAAGTGGGCTGATGATGACGATGATGATGAATGTCAACATCGTTATGTCTACAGAATATTTCTTGATTATACGACTGGGTTATTTTCTATACTTTACTGTATTACATGAAATATTTTACAATTGACAATTAACGTTAAGGACTTTTATGTCATTGTAACTAAATGTATTAAATATTAGAACCAAAAGCGGACAAAATTTCAGATATACTTACCGATTTGCGAAGGAGTGAGGCCCTTCTTGCCCAGTTTAAAAATTTGTTCCTTAACATCATCAGCGGTCAATTTCAACCATGTGGGGACGCTGCGGCGGTACGGCAGCGCCGACTGGGAGATACCCTTACTGAAACACAAAAATCTCCGCTTGAAAACTATGCCATGTGGTGCTCCGACACAAGTCTCTAGGTTAGACCGTAACAAGAACACATTTAAGAACAAATTTTAGCAAAGTAATATTACACTGCTATGAAACTATGTTTTTCCGGGAATATAAGAAAGAAAATTACCCAGGTGCGTGCATACGACCCATGGTTACGGCTTTTTAGATAATCGCCGATCTGACAACGACAACAAGAGAAACTGAAAAGATGGTTACCGGAAAGCCAACTTTCATTCAATTGGTTATGGTTACTCGTTCACTAGTAGTGATTGCGGATTTATAAAAACCGTAACTCTTCATTCCTCGAATAATTTTTTTATCATTAATTATAAGAAGATAAATAAAAAAAGAATATTTTTATTTTACGTCATTAATATTAAAATAATTAATATATCAATACTTATAATCTTAATAAAGATAAATGTTTGGTAAGGTGTCTTGGTGTTATTGTTGTAAAAACGCTAATACGTTTGTGTATCAATCACTTTAGACTTGACACTTACTTGACTTCAAATTATAGAGTTGGCTATTGCAGTGGTTAGTAAGCTGGTTAATATGGCAGAAAAGTATGGAATATCCGAAGCGGAATTCCAAGTCATACAGAAGCAGGCAGCAAGGCGTGCGGAAATGAGACGAGAATTTATGAAACAGAGAACTAACCCTTGGAAAAATGCCGCAGAAGCAGGACATGTTGTGAGTATAATTACGTAATTTTCACTTATTAATTTGTCTATAAAATTTGAAGAATTATTTTATAAATCATTATGTCGTTTCCTTTAATCGAGCAATGATTTTCTTTCAGTTTGACCCATCACTACAAAGATTTATGGCGTTGAAAGTAACTCAGTTTGAATTTTTCAAGCCGAATAAGAGCAATGCGCTGTTTGGCTTTTTCAGCATTGTAGCACCGATGGTTACTTATGGGTACTTTGTATGGAGCTTTAGAAAAACACAGGAGCAAAAATACAGGAGTGGAGAGATACGTTACAAAGACAGAATGTTCAAACTCTGTTAAAAATTTTGAACATGTTTACAAATAGTGTCTAAACATGTATAGTAAATAATAATTAATTTTCTCTTATCGCTTTTTTCCTCGACTGTACAATAGATCAAACTGGCCACAAATACTCTTCAAAACATACTGTAAAAAATAAACAGTTACTGTCAATCTAATTAAAGAAAAGTTAGTGTTATTGTGTTGAAAATAAATTATTGAAACTAAAAATGTGTGATTATGGACTCTCTGAAACCGAGCTCAAGATTATTTGCAAACAAATAGAGAGACGCAAGCAGTGCCGTGAACAGTTTTTAAGACTTAGAACTGATCCATGTAAACAATCCCAGGAGGCTGGTCATGTTGTTAGTACATGATGCTTGGCAATTAAATTTAGTTTAGGTAACTGTAATGAAGCTAATTAGTGCCAATGCTTTCTTTAAATGACTGAAATGTGCAGTTCAGCAGATTCTTAGTGGGTGTGGTTAATTAAGCTGTCAAAGTATAATATTATTATATATTTGGTTTATCTAATATGGTATTTTTGACTGCCTTGTTGGTCGAGTGGTTGCATGTGTGTCTGCTGATCAGGAGCTCCTGGGTTTAAATCCTGGTTGTCCTATTGGATTTTTCTAATTTAGAATTTCTAGTAATGACTCAAAGCATGGATCTGTGCCTGGTATATGGCAATAGGCTCACCATCTATTCCATGTGATGTAAATGTAACTGGTGAAACATGGGAGTGTACTACACTCGTTCCCCTTCATTCAGATTACAGGCATGATGTTACATTATTGTATATCATTATTGTTAATTGTCTATTTGAGGCCTTTATATAATACCACCTTCAACATTATAGCTGCAGTTGCCATTACAATAAAGAACTATTTAATTATCTTGCACTACAGCTGTGGTGTATAATTGTCATCAGCCTATTCCTGTCATTGTTGGACATAGACCTTACCAATAGTGTTTATTGAACTTCATCTTCAGCTCGTCCTATTCAACTGCTGACAGTCACTTCACCTACATCATTAGTCCACCTATCTGGAGGGTGTTTCACAGCATGTTTACCTCATAATTACACATAATAACATAATAATTACAGAAAGTTGTTTGCATCTGTTGACTAGTTGTGTGAGCAACTGTAACCTTTTAATATCCTGTATTTGAACCAAGTACCACATACAAAATCACACTGGAATCAGGTCTAAATGGCTAAAGGCAACAAGGTAATCAAAGAATGGCTTAAATGGATAGGATGGTCCTGCAATACCCAAAAATTCTCTATTATAAGGTAAATTCATTACTGTTGCAAAAATGTAAATCATTTTCACTATTTTGAAATTAATAGGTGAATATCACACAGGTACTTTTTTCTGTAAACACATAATAAGTTTCACATTATTCTTTACCAGGCAGGTAAAGAGCATTAAAGCCAAACACTTCTTTGTGTAAAAATACACTCTGTTTTATTACAGTTTGATGAAGCACATCAAAGGTTTTTGGCTATGAAAACCACTCAGTTTGACCATTTCTATGCAAACAGGAGAACTATAATGTCTGGTATCTACTCACTGTTGCCAATGGTAATCTATGGATACTTTGTTTGGAACAAGCGCAATCAGTTCTTGCAGGATTGCCGTTGTGGTAGAATTCGTTACAAAGATAGAATGTTTAAATTACAATAAATGGGTGTTGATCACTTATTTCATGTCTTATATTATTTTGCAGGTAGATTGAGCACACCAATCCTTCCTAAAATACCCTATGAATTTGAGATACATTATTTTACTTTCATTATTTATATTATTTTATTTTAGTCATAGTAAATGGCCAACCTGATACAATATAAGTATATATGTAAATCTGTTATAAATATTTTTGACTATGTGTAGGTCCATCACTTACAATTTAAGGAAACTACATAAGACTGAGAGTAGAGTAATATTTTGATAATGATATATATACCTATAGCCGTTTTATAATAATTGTAAGTAACAGCTCAGTTCAAGTTTAGTTGTAGATATCTACAGACAGCAATAGCCACTTGTAGTTACTGCCCATTATTTTGCTACTCTCATCATTTAAAAAACAATAAAACAAACATTGTATACTTATAAATGGTTTTATAACTGACAAAGTAAAATTAAAATGGAGAATTAATACTTAGAAATTATTTGTATATAATTAAGAGTTTAGCGATCATCCAGGGACTTGTCTCTGGTGATGACGGAATCCTCAAACTTCACCATGTAAGTAGTTCCTTTATGCCAATGAGCTGTTACCTTGGCAGGCTGGAATGGAAATATAAAAGAATTACATACTGTTTAACTAACTTATTACTATACATATATATTCATTACTTTTCCATTTGCTGATAAAAATCATACCCAACATAGCTAGCTACCTTATGATAATTTTTAGTCTTTATAGAGTTTCATTGGCATCTTATCAGAGTGAGATAAGTCAAATCCTACAAGAACACTGGACAATATGTGAATGTTTCCTGAGTTTCACTTTACTGCTATAATAAAAACTTAACATTACACCTGTAATCCCCGAAGGGGTAGACAGAGGAGTGTCGTACACTCCCATGTTTCACCAGTTACGTTTAAGTCCCATGGAATAGGTGGTGAGCCTATTGCCATACACTGGGCGCAATTCCAAACTCTGTCTCGCTACTAGAAATTCTAAATTAGAAAAATCTAATAGCACCCTGGGATTTGAACCCAGGACCACCCGATCGGCAGTCGCGCTTGCGACCACTCGACCAACGAGGCAGTGGTTGGATGCGTAGAGCTGAAGATCGAGCTCAGGGGCGTGCCATTGGAGAGGCCTATGTCCAGCAGTGGACGATGACAGGCTATTAGTCACTGCTATAATAAACTAAATTAAAACTAAAAACAATATTGTAGAGTAAGATAGATGTATCAGTATTTGAATTGCAGAATTTAATTAAAATCAGAAGAAACCCGTTTATCTTACAGCACCACCCACTATAGTTATTTTAATCATTGACTACACCATTGGCCATATAAATATAGATACATACGAATCCACTGTTGGTAAGTACTGCTTCAATAATGCCAGCATTGAATGTAGCGCAATTCAGAGACCCCTTGTCTTTAGGTACACTTATGTACTTGTTTACCTGGAAATAATAAACCCTCATAAACAATATCTCAACTTATTTCTTAAATCTACCAGTATTTTTATATGATTTTGAGTCATTTGTCATTGGATATAGATAGTTGGAAGTTATTCTAATTTTCTGTGCAAGCCAAGGACATGGTGTGACATGCTCATTTGGGGAGGTATATGTCCAGCAGTAGACTGAAATAGGCTGATGATGATGAGTACTTTAGAAGAGTATACAAAGGTTTATGGGTGGCAATGATTATTGAACATCTGATGATAATATAGCACACAAAAAATGATAAGGTATTTACTAACTAAAGCATCCTTTTCAATTATGTAGTATTTTCTCTCATCATCATTGGCATGTTCCAGTTTATCTGCTTCCTTGCCAAACAGCACCTGTAAATACAACACAGACACTATGATAATGAAGACTATAAATAGGACTACAAACTGCTACAATAATAGGATAAATATATTTAGATATTAAAAATTTTACAAAGTGTAGTGAATTAAAAGTTTTTATTAAAAACATTTTTTTATAAAAATAAACTTAAAACTAGGCTTGACATGGACATCTATTGAAAATTTGCAACCCCAGTTTTGATGTGACACAGAATACAAACCCAGGAGATGTTACATACTTTACCATGTGGCACAATTTTGAACCATAGTTGAGGAGACTCAAATTTATTAGGCTACATCCTACTTTCTTTTACCTTAGAGGTATAAAATAATGTTGAGTTTTAATGCTTTTATATGCTTATAGAGTTTTTGTATAATCTGATAACACATACTAGAAAGTACAAGGGTAAACTATATATATGCATAATGGTGTTCTTTCCTAATTGACCCTGGGACGCTAAGAGGTTCTATGACGTAGCTATCACCTTCCACAGTGTTGATTTGACAAATAGCAGCATGTTCAGCAGTTTTATTTCTCGTTTGCTGTTCCTCTCTCGCACAAAGTAGAGATCCAGTAGTCTGGTGCCCACATCATAGCCAATATCTGAAAGCCTGAAACCAAAAATTAAAATATGTTATTAAATATTGAAGTATACATAAGTAATACATTCAACTCAAAGCCTTTCCTCAGGTTTCCCTATGTCACAGGTGGCTTAAAACTGTATAGAAATACCTAGAGAAAAAAAAAGATAACAGAGATATATTCATAGTTGAGAACAGACCTGCCTACACATCAACTGCAGAGTGATATCTTTTCTGTTAATTGTAAGTTGAAAGGGATCTCTGCTATTATACAAAGTGGTAAAAAGAAAGTATTTATTATCAATATAAATGTTCCATTTTTCTAAGAATTGAAAGCAACATCAAACGACCGGCCACTTAGTTGGTCTGATTATTAAAATTATAACTTATTACATTGGGCATTTGCAGATATTATCACTGTTTAAAACCTATTAAAGCCAGCCATTTGTATGTTATAATTAAACTGCTGATAGCAATGATTTGCTAAAGCGTCTAATAACTACAGTTGAGGACCAGGACTTTGATAACTCATAACGACTGTAAAAGTACGGTAAAAATATGTAAGCTTACTTAAACGTTCACGGTATTTTATTCACGACACTATATTTACATCATGCACTAGGCTTAGAAAATAAATAATAGAAACTCACTTAGTTTGAAGTTCAGTTAAAGAATGAGATCGGTTCTGACAATATTGGACTATTTCGGAAAAAAGGAGGGTATAAAATGCTAACGAAATTTCACCCTTCCCTTTTGGGAGTGGTTTATCAAGTATAGAGGTCTTGGAACGACTTGATGACATTATGGTAGACATGTAGCTTTAATAAAATAAATTACATGAGTTTAAAATCAATTCTTTGATTTATTTACGCCTACGAAATTAATGTTACATACTTTTGACATATTGTAAACGTCGCTGTCATCTAGCCGTCTTTTTCATGTTTTGTTACTGCAACGGACAAGTAAAATTAATTTGTGTTATGCAAACACGATTTTATTAATCGCGAGGAGATTTTACATGCATATTACATTGCTGTTAAAATAATGCGGAATCGTAACGTGTATAAGTAGTAAATTAATGTGACATAAATATACTTTGTTAAAGTTAAAGGTAATAGAAGAATTTTAATTCAGATTACGTAATAATCGCATTTTACTCTGTGTATTTATTTGTCTGCACTGATCACAATGATCCTTGACGGCTGTCAGTTAGTCTAATTTCATTTCACAAATTTATACGCAAAATTGAACTGGCCTTTGTTGTAACAAATTTTTTGTTAGAAAAATGGTGGACCCAATATTCGATTATCAGTTTAGACTGATCCTAATTGGCGACAGTACCGTTGGGAAAAGTTCGTTGTTGAAATATTTTACGGACGGGAAATTTGCCGAGGTGAAATGTTGTCTATTGTTTTTGTTTTCTATTTTCGTTGTAATGGGATGATGAAGTAAATTACGCGTTACATTTTAGCTATCGGATCCAACGGTGGGTGTTGACTTTTTCGCGAGGATTATCGAAGTACAGGATGGAACCCGGATCAAGCTGCAGCTGTGGGATACCGCTGGCCAAGAGAGGTTCAGATCCATTACGAAATCGTATTACAGAAATTCAGTTGGTGCGTTGCTCGTTTACGACGTTTGTAACAGATCCAGTTTTGAACACATACCTCTGTGGATGATGGAGGCGAAAAGGCACATAGAGCCTCACCGGCCTGTATTTGCTCTGGTTGGATGCAAAGTGGACCTAGTAGGCACAGACAATAAAAATGGTGCCAGGAGAGAGGTGTCGTGCGAAGAAGCTAGAATGTTTGCAGAAGAGAATGGTACTGAATTATTTAAAAAATTATATTGTTCCACTAATTAAAAATGCATGACATAATGATACAGCACAATTTGGAATTTATGTATTTATTATTGTTACACATATAATATTACATACTTTGTGAGTAATATGGCCGTAGGTAATTCAGTTGATGAGGAAATATCCTTAAATTGCCTTTTGACTAAACAATGACATTAAGTATTTTTCCCTAGATAAATGTTTTAAAACCTGCACTCATCAAGAACATCTTGCTTGAAATATTTGAAGAACCTTATAAGTTGTGTTGATTTAAGTGTTTCTTACTTATATTATATAATAACTCAATAAGTCCCTGAAGAGTCATGCTTTGATTGTTGCCATATTGTAATTCTATTCTTGATTTACTCATGCGTGTTTTGTGTTGCTAACAATATACTATTCAATAGGAATTGAACAGACTTGGTAATTGTAATAAATATAGTTAAACCAAGTTGTGGGCAGTCATGTATACATCTTAATATCATTAACATTCAGTTCATATTGGACCAGTCTGCTTGACTAAAATTCCTTGAAGCAAGATAGACAACTTATTTTATTATAGATGACTAAAATAATTACTTCTAGAGTTTTCTAGCTTAGTTGAGTCTGGTTTTGTGCCATGGCATGTGAATCAAGGGAGTGTCATGGACTTCTGTGCCTACCATTAGGAAAACAAATTTTGAAGTTGAAAAAAATATTACATATATATATCTCGTCATATCTATTTTCATTGATTTCAACTTCCTAGGCTCCTAGAAGACTTGCCTCTCCATTCACAGTTGAATAAAGTAAACTGTACAATAAATGCCTCGGCTAATATTGTTTTTCAAATACATCAAGATCATTTATTTTGATGTGTGATTGAAAGTGGCTTCACAGACAAGGTTGTCTTATCTACTCTTTTAGTCAGTTAGTGAATTTAATTGCTGAAATTATGCTAAAATTGATGAAATTATGGGGTTGTGTTTTTCCATTCAGGACAAATATTTGTATTTGTTCTGTGTTGAATGTTTATTGGCATAGCGGTGTTAAGTGGTATAGTGGTGTATTAAGAAAAACTACATATGTAGTTTGTAAGTTACAAGTGTTGTCTGGTCACCACACATGTTTTAAAGAGTTTGGGAGCTCATAGTTTTGTGTGTGTTGTGTTAAGACATTAATATTAATTGTAGTTGACAAAAACATAGAACTTCATTGGCTTGACTTGGATTTTAAGGCCTGATTATTTAGAAATGCCCACAACATATTACTAACAGTATATACATTGTTTGTAAGACCACCCTATTGTGATCATTCATGTATTCTTTATTTTCTAGATTGTTTCTCTTTCATAATGCATGAAATGATTTATGTGTGGTTATAAATGTTGGGTTGGTGCATATTTTTCAATATATTTGAACCTGTACTAATTCTTCATATAAAAATGATTACCCAACTTTCATCTCTTAAGAATCCATTATTAAATTTCTGAAACAGATTTTGGGGCTAAAAGATAATCTTTGTATCTAAATAATTTATATAAAAATATGGAAAATCTTAATTAAAGATTGTTTGTTTATACCTAAAAGTTATTAAAGATTAAACAAAATAGATGATTCATTAGTCATGTTGATTTTAGGTCTTCATCATGTAGAGACATCAGCGAAAACCGGCCTAAATGTGGAAGAGGCTTTTGTGCTTGTTGCTCAAGAAGTGTACAACCGTATCCAGACAGGGGAGTACAAAGTTGAAGATGGCTTGGACGGCATCAAGACTGGCTTCAACCGGCCGAATGGCATGGACTTCAATCTTCTCGAAGCTGAAACAGTTCAATCCACCTGTTGCTAGATTATTTTATATATGCTGTACATATTGACTCACATGTTAGAATAGTTACGGTAATGTAACATAAGTATAATATTATATATAAAGTGTAGATAAGAATTGTCAATGAAAAGCAGATATAAACACTGCAACACATCACCTATAGTGCATAAAAATTCATGAATATAATTATTGACATTATTGTAGGTCAGTTTTGATAGATATGACACAATTCATTGTATTATTTACTGTGTTTATTTATTGTTCTTTTTCTATATTTTTCAGTAATTGTCATGTATTTATTTTTTATCACACTTCACTCTTATTCCTAGTCTGATATATAAAGGTTTTGGTAAGTTACGTTTTTTATTGACTTTTACAGAAGTTGACATGTCCAAAGAATGCCAAAATATTATCAGCAAATTTTTGTGACATAGTTCATGTTCACTCAAATATCTTGTTTATTTCATTTGAAGGCACATAGTTGAATAATTTAAGTATATAGCTACTAGTGGCATTATTTCTAACCTGCTCTTTGTTTTTAAAGAGTAAAAATAGAATACATGATCAGACATTACAATGAACAATCTGTCTCAATCAATATTCCTGTGTGTTAAATGTTTATGATAGAAAATTTTAGGTTGGTACAAGCAGCAACAAATATTTTTAACAAATAATTGCAGCAGTTTTCTACAAACTGAACATTTTATTTTAGTATTTGCTATTTGATTTGCAATAGTCTCAATTTAATATCTCTCAAACAAGTTTAATTTCAAACAAATGTCATATAAATTCATCAT
>DWFV01001163.1:0-11794 GCA_018246775.1 Parelbella machaon machaon
CTTTGTATAATCTTCTCATACATATACAATAAATAGTGTTCGAATCGTAATCGTAGTATATAACTCAATTGATACCGTTACATGATTGTCTTATGAATAACATTAAGTATGTGGCATTTGTTGTAATTATACATTTTCTATTGTATAATCGGTCGTATTTTAACCAATATTTGCTTATGAAACACACATGTGCTCAATAGTTTGTACTCGTCTGTTAAACAGCATTTAATATAGGTGTTGGATTCGCTTTGTCGTGTTATTACTTATACATAAAAACATTATATAGATATTGTTATAATAATAAATTATAGCTATTATAGTCCTATTTATTTTAAATGTAGCTGATCCGTGATTAAATTGTATTATTTTGAAAATAAATGTATTTTGGGAATAGATGTCCTTGGGTGGTTACAGCACTAGATGAGATAGCTCGTTTAAGACTTTTTGATACATGATTCCCTGTTCCCCTTATCTCGGCACGATTCCCGCTTTGGGACATCAGTAGTTTCTAGACGAATCTACGTTATTGTATTTTTCTATATTACCGGTACATTCACGTATCGGCTACCTTTATATTCTAAAAGCACCTTTATTAGTATTTAAGTAAAAATTCCATACTCTATCCACATTCTTAAGCTTACTGATTTAATTCTTAGCCGCCTGTTGAAATAAATGTTATATTTCTTACTTAGATTCTATTTTCCTTAACTATTTATGAAGAGATTTATTTTCTATACAGCCCGGCTTCGGACAGTGGGTGTTACTTTTAGACTTCAGGGGCGGACATATGTTTAGTAATCACTTTGATAAGGAATAAGCATATAGATGGAGATTATCTCTATACAAAGTTCATTGGACGAATTCAATTATCATGTTTTTAACTAATAATCTTGTCAAATGGACAGCCCGTCAACATTTTCCAAATTAAAATTCGTACTAGAAAAAGCTCCACATGTAAAACTATTATGATTTAATTTTAACCATTCCTATAATAATGTAACGGGGAGTAAATCTGAATTATGATACTTAAGGCCTTGTGACAGCATAAATGATATTAATTGACAGATTTGAGAGCCGCAACAGCTATCATTTAATTCCGTTCTGAAATTATGAAATAAATGCCAACTATTCGATTCCGGGCATAGATTTCATTAGTCTTAATAAAATAAAAGTTTTGTAAAATATAAACAAACTATTTAGTTATACAATGTATGTATGTATGTATGTAGATCTCTTATTGTATACTTGTGTCCGATTCGGGGTGTTATTGAGATTTAAGAGTGGAGTCACAGTGAACCTGTTCAATTTTATGTATCGATTGTTCAAGATATTTATATCTCATTGATAACTGAACCTGATAGAAGTTTCTAATAATTCACTCGGATACATTTTTAAATAAGTTTGTTACACGTTTGCTTCGGACGTTTTTGATTTAAACTAGTTTTGAGGGGTCTAACTAAATCTTGAATCTAACTAGTCTCATAGTTATCCTGTGAAATGGATCTCAGTGACGTAACACAAACGCAAAAGTCTAAAAATATTCATTTGTGGTATACTTTTTTTCGTCAAACAAGTTTATTGTGACTCGACTCGTTACAGTGACAATATAATGTAACGGTGATTCGAATGTTCAGTAGATTTATTGGGGTCTATACGAGTTGTTCCAGTACTTTGAACTGTTCCTGAGCACAGTTTCTATGTGTATGTGATGGGTGTTAAGGAAGTTATTATAAGCCAATTAAGAATTCTATAGAATTTACGAAAAAGATTTGTGACATAATTATATTTCCTGAAAAAAGTAGTTTCTTCGAAAAAAAAGTAGTTTTCTGTCATTACTTTTATAGTTTGCGTCGAACTTACACATTATTGTTAGTTTAGTTCTTTAGTTAGTTTAGTTCTTTTATTAAGTTATTATATTATTTTTTAGAATTATCGAACGTAATCCCTTTTGTGATTTCCTGACACCCATCATGCGAGTTTTAGTCCCTTTTTAGGTATCTAAAATTAGGTAAATAAATTAATTAATCTATGAAATTTATAACTGTATTATAAAATAACTTATTTATTACGAGGAATGTAGTTATAATAATAATTGTTTCGTAAGACGGTCCGCTGTTGGCATCATGTTGACATTATAATAAGTTGATTAAATTAAATATTTATTATTTAAATTAAACATAAGTGAAAATGATTGATGAATTTTTGAAATATGTACTTACGGGTCGAATCGATTAATTATTGGACTGTGGTTGTATTGTTATCGAATGGAAACATCATCTGTCTGTTTGTGTCCCTATTGTTGACGGCGGACTTTCTTATTTAACACAGCGTGTAGATCTAATATGCTAGAGATAGTTTCAAATGTGAATTGTGCCTAATAATGTGTATTTTCTAAGTAACGGTACTAACGAGGCTCCACGGTCACTTCACGGTCACTCATTGTAACTTATGCTTCCACTTTCTTAATGTTAAATTCAATCGAAATTTATATCTTCTATTTATAAACAGCTGGGGATATAAAAGACGAGTAGTTATTTAATTATATGTATTAATTGAATAATAATTAGTTACTATATGTTAAGTTTGTGTAGATCGTTAATGACTTGATGTTTAATTGATTGGCTTATGTTTAATGCGTGTGGAATTAAATAATTTAATTTCGCGTTATAAAATGTGGCATTAAAATAAAGTTATAATGTTAATCATAGTAATGTAAAATTTAATATCTTTTTACAATCACAGCTTGCGCTGAAACCCTACAGTAATATTTTAGGTATTGTGACGGCTATGGACGGACAGATAGATGCGTAGGAAAATCATACCTAGAATATATACCTAAATTCAGCATGTCGCCGATAAATTATATTACATCGTGATATAAAAAATAAATTTGTATGTATATTCGTATATTTTCTATAGTAATATTCATTATAGGTTTAATAGCGGTCGCAGCTAGGCCCAATCAAATGTGCAAAAACGGACTGCAAGTAGTTCTGAAGAATAGTTTCACATTATAATAAAACTCTCGTTTTAATTATGTTTTTAATTTTTTATTTCGGCTCATTTTATGGGACATATTTTAAACTTGCTTTAATATAATATAACTATTTAATAATTAAGTTTTGTCTTAAAGGTATGAAATACTTCCGTACTATTTTGTTTTTTTTTTGTTTCTATTTTTAGTTTCGTATGTTATTTGAATTTTTTCCTCCGGAATATTTTATATTTTACAAAATTGCTCGCTTATTAAAAATACTATTTAATAGGTTAATTGTGTTTAGTTATTTAGTTTTAGGTATAATTAATTATATGTTAATATTGACGACGGCTTTTAAAATGCTTTATGCTTTACGGGTTCGAAGGACAAGTGTGTAAGTATGCCACTACAAGCGATTAAATTAAAAGATTTATTTATTTACACGCTGGTGATCTCATATTAAACGCTTGTAGTACCCGTTAAATATAAAATGTATAAGTTATGCAATTATCTGAGTTTAAAATAATTATTAAATCGATTTATAATACTATTATATTCATTACAATATATTGGTTTTCTGATATCTATGTAGGCACATAATAGCTAGATTTCGTGGTTATAACTACGTTGAATCCATTTAATATATCGAATGTAAAATTAAAAATTTGCTGTTCACATTTCATATATATATGATTTTTTTTTAATTTAATTGTCTTGGGCTATATAGACTTCTTTTACTTAGCTTCACTTTTAGTTTATTTTTTTCAATACCCAAAAAATAGGACACGTGAACGATGAACTAATTATATACCACACCATCCCATTTTTACATTTTCCCATCTTATTTTTGAATAGTTTTCTATAGTACGCAATGATGGTCACATTTTAATTACTTCAAAATATTTTAAAAAAGGTCTTGCAATTGATGCCAGACGATTGACCAGACGATGATACATCCGGTATTTGTTATAGTCAGTATTTCGATACATCCATTGAAAATGCCGGATATCCGGATGAAGGTATCATCGCGATCGGCTTATATTCATGTCTGACGAAGAATCCCGCTATACGATTCACTTTATCCGGTTATTACTAGCTCGAATCAAAATATGACTTTAACAGTTATAAATATTTTTAATTGTGGCAGTTGTTATTAAAACAATTTAATGTTGGGTTTATAGTGGACGCTGAATATTTCTGTCCTCAGGAGTGGCAACATTTTTTATAGCAGCGTCGAATAGGACGCGTATTGTCTATTAATAATTATCCTCTTACTGACATGTTCTAACTGGAACAATGTCACGTACAGTTCCACTCCTGTTGTCTTTTTTATCATTTAGTACTGATCGTTTTGTTGCTAATAAATACTTACTTTCTCTAACAGATCTAATCTCAATCTAGTTCAATTTTCTGTTGTCTAAAAATCATTCATTTGTCAACTCATTCTCCTATCTGCTCCCTTCTCTCTCTTTGTGATTCTCTCACTTTGATACACAGTTGAAACAATCGAATCTCATTAGATTATATGCATACGAAAATTCGATTAAATATTTTCTATTTCGTAGGAATTGTTTGTTATTTAAATAATTAGCATTTATTGTAGTATCAATTAATAATTAACAATATCGCTATAAATAAAATTAAGCTTCATTAATTAACGATTATTTATATTATTTATACATTAAATAGGCGTGTTATATTCAATAAAGTATTCTGTGTATTCGATTTAATTATTATTCTTTATTTTAATGCAAAGTATATTTTTCTATATGCATAATAATAATAATTATTGTTTAATATTAAACAGAGTATATTTAATAATTAAGAGTTAAATATATACGATAATATATTAACGTTGATTATGCCTTGTGTTGTCACTGTTTATTCATAATGTGATAAATATATATTTTTTATTTGCATTTAAAACTTCAGGTGTGTGAAGGTTTTTTGTCTCATCACATATGATGATTGCAATTTTTGGTTTTTCATTAATGTCCTTGTGCACCTTGTAATCTCTTATACACTTATACTCTTATATTTCTCGATATCAAAAAATGTATTTTGACTTTGTATAATTTCAAAATGTTGAATTGTATTCACTATGAACGAGAGGACGAAAAAGTATTCTTCCAAATTCTGGCCAAAACGTAGTCATGTAAAAATAAACATATTAAACATTATTCACGTTTCTGTTTTTTGTCCCTCTTCTACGCACATTACTTTACATTTTTCCGATTCTACTACTACATAGTACTACTACTGCTACTGTTACTACGTCTACTGCTGCCACTACTGCTGTCACTAATAACCCGTATCGTCTATCTCACTAATTCTTTCGTGCACTCTACAAGTGACTGTAAATGTTATATTGATGAAGTGTATAATCGAGTGAGATATGTAAAAACTATCTTGTTCTACCCACTTTTTATATCACTTTTGTGTAATGTGCTAAAAAGTTAATTCTTTTATCGCCTTTTTTTGAACGAATTATATATATATTAATATCCATGAAAGTTTCCTATAAAATGAACTTTTAAAATTCTTTTTAAATTTAGCGTGCTCTGTGGGGAATGTAATCAATAATTATTTAATTACATTTTATGAAATTGATAATTTGATTAATTGGGAATACATAAATTTTTTATTAGCAATTATTATTTATTAATGTCGTTAGCAATTCTAAATTAGTTATTTAACAATGTTACGTCAATTAACAATTTTTACGGCTAATACATTATAATTAACAATCGTTATTAGAAAATACTGTCATGTATTTAATAAAACTTGATGTTTATAATTGAAAACGTTACATTGATCACTGGGAACAAAATGTACGTATTACCTACAATATGGTGTTAGAAACATTTTAATTTTCCATTTCACTTTACTAACAAATATATCTCATAGGTTCTGTTAGATAGTACTGGCTGATTTGACACTAAAACCTTTCACGTGTCGATGACATAATTTGACAGAATATTTAAATATAGAATAAGAAAAGATAGAATAAAACAAGATAATTAATACAGCAATTAAAGAATATGGACGAATTTTTTTCCTTATGAAATCAGATTTCTAGAATTTTTGTCCTATCATGTATGTATATAGAAATATTTACGTAAATTTGACATTTCAATGTGTATTGCAGGTGACTATGCGTGGGGTTGCAGCAACTGTTCCATGCCAGAGCAGTGGGATCAATTCGGGTCACCTCCGTCTGGAAGTCATCCAAACACACCCCGAAACGGGTGCAGGTCGGGGTGCAATAGAGAGGGTTACACGGAATACCAAACCCCTATCAGGAACGCGAGACCCCCTAGGGGACGGAACCTCCCTTGGGGTACTGGTTACGGGGATGGTTTTAAGGGTCAGAGGTGTAGAAATGGCCCGGCGCCATACTGGTAGGTTTTAACTCTTCAGGATCAGCTTCCAGAGAAACTAATAATGATGATATGATGATCTCGTCTTGTACATAAGTTGATGTGATGTGTTTTTAGTGGAGAGGAGAAATAGCGAGTTTGTTGATGTCACAGTTGTTTTATGGAGTTGGAGAAAGAGAAAGAGAGAGAGAGAGCTAGAGAGTGAGAGAGTGAGAGACAGGGGAAAGAGTCGTACTCAGATGTAAAAATGTGTGGTTGTCCAAACAGGATTACGTATTTATTTTTAATTTCATAGTTTTGCGTCGAATTGTTATTGTTTTGTACATTTTAAATGCGAGTATTAGGTCTCCAAATTCGCTTGAAAACTTGGCTGAATTGTCCGAGTTATCCTGACTTGAACGTTTGTGATAGACCCGTAACAGAAAAAGCTCGTCACTTTCAATTCAACAGACGTATTAAATGTAGTTTCTAATAAATTGCGATTTCAAAAATGATAATATTAGTAATATTATATATGTTTTCTGAGAAAGTCGAAAGCTATCTTGGGATAATACTCAAAAATGTCCAGTGGCAAATTCAAATAATTGGGTGGATATAAACAGCGACATCTAACGTTGAAATAAGTAAAGAAGGTTGAATGGAAATAACGCCATCTAACGTCACAATATGTAAATTACGCGGGACGTGTCAACAAATTGTTGCATTTTTAGCTAGTTAATAATTGTAGTTGTTATGAAACCAAATAAATCGGGCGTCAAATATGACTCATTGCTGGTACTTGGAAATATGTTTTTACAGTCTTGCGGGCTTAAAACATTATCCAGCGTCAAATAGTGATGAGCTTGTTGCAACTGTACAGAAATTCCTATTGATATTTTTAAGTAGATTTACCGTTAGTAACAAAATAGCGTATGCCAGAAATTGTCATGACAGTCGTACGTATACCTACATTGTAGAATTATTGAAAGGGCTGTCACTCCTTGTGTGTAAATGCCCTTAAAAACAAAGCCACCATAATATGTAATAAAAGGAGAATGGTGAAATGTATTACTTTCGTAATTAAAGATTTCGTTTTTATAAATTATGTGTTCGTTTTATGTAAATAGTTGTAGTACACTGGGTGTGAAAATGCGGTTACGTGTTTAGGCGCATTACCGACGAGGCGTTTTTTATTTTTCGAAGTCATAGCAAAAGGGGCGGTTATATTGCTTATAGATATGTAAATGTGTTGCTGGCTTTGAAAGGAATGTTTTAATGCTATGCTTAGGCTGACGGCTTCCCTCTCAATCGTGAACCGTTTCCGACTCATTGGGATTTTAGTAGATTTTCTAAGCAGCTATTGATATACACATTTTTGAAGATTTTTGCAACAATCCAAAAAGTTAAATGTATGGTGTTTGTATAAGATTGGCGGCAAGACTTTCTTAGGTTTTTTTGTTTTTTTGTCTGTGTGCCGCGCGTAGGGGACGTATGAAGTCTTGTACAATTTGAATATAAAACAGAGAAAACAAGACGTGAATTTTATGACAATTAGCATGTCAATCTGAAAGCGACCTAACAGAGATATACGTATAAATTATACGTGTGTAAATATTATCGATATATACAGGAAGAAACTACGCGTATTTCACTAAAAAAGTCGAATTGGATTGTTGCAAGGTAATCGTACTGTCATCCATAAGAGTAGTTTTAAAAAAATCTAATTGGATTGTTGCAAGGTAATCGTACTGTCATCCACAAGAGTAGTTTTTCACTGTTATCGTGCTTTTCCTTATTTTTTTACTTGTCGCCTCAACTGTACATTGTGTTTTCGTTGTTAGATTAGCGAATGGATTATTGAATACATACGTCAGGTTGTTTGTTTGAAGGTGTTTTTTTTATTATTTTTTTTGTTCAAACGAATGAATTTTTTGCCTGTATATATTGGAAGTGATTTGCCTTTGTATAGTTTTATTCGATTTTTTTTCATTTTATTTTTTTAACCCGAGAAGTGACTTTTACTTTTTCTGTGTAATTAATTATTATTATCATTATTGTTGTCGTTATGAAGTTTTAGTTAGATCACCGCTTATGCGTGTTAAAGTATCTTTTACATGGACGTAACGATCCTTTTTAAATGTCTTGTCATTTATGTCATTATGACATCAACGTCTGCTTACCATAGACAAATGTAATAGTCAATTCGTTGCTATTCCATACCGGAACGTCTAATGTTCCGGGGTGTGTTGTCTTTCAGGTGCTAGAGATGTACAACTCTGCACCGTCTATTGTAAAATATGTTTATTGGTCGTTTGAAGGAATCTCAACATCCCAGTTTTTTTACTATTCATATATTTAAAAAGGATTGTTCACACGTCACGATTTGTTTTCGATTATTTGAGTTTATGTCCATACGAATAAATATATTTTTTTTTGTACGGAAGACATTAGTTTTAATTTTTTTAGCTCTTCTAATAATTCTGGCCACAAATAATATGTATGTATGTGTATAATTTTACAAGACGCAGGCTATTGTGGGACGAGTCGTATGTATTACTGTTCTTTTTTTAAATTGTTTGAATATAAAAGTTCATCTCACTCACTCATCATTGCTATATCGTGATTGGTTGGTTGGCGTAGCTTGTAACGAAACAGGTCGTCATTGGTTCCGGTGAGTTTCATTATTCGTTACAATTGATTTCAAATTCAAAAATCGAACGAAGTGTTATTGTGCCTAAATGTAATTTTCTAATTATGCATATAAGAACAGTTGCTGCGAGCGTAGCACGTGTTTGATTGATTTTAGGAGTGACATGTGATTGGTTCGAAAGTTCAATGTTGCTAGTGCTACAATATTAGGTGAGTGAATCGTGTTCCATTTTTGAAATTCTGTTATACCTAACATGTTGAGCTAATTCGTGATAGTTTAAAGCTATCTCTCTACAAGCGAGGTGCTCTCTCTTCTTTTGTTCTTTGATTTTCCTCGTCTATTTTTGCCGAGTCTCGGTTCTTAAAGCTCTATTGCAAACAGTGTTTCGCAGAAACTCGAAATGCTGGTTAGGTTTGATATTTGAAAATATGACAAGAATCGTTGTATTTAACATGTTAAATCGTAGAGACATTCATATTAAGCTTGCTCAAATATATTTTATTTATATTCAAAAGAATATTCATCGGTTTTGTCTATCAAACCTTCCAAGAGAATGCTTATGTCCAGCTGTTAACTGAGATAGGCTGATGATGGTGATGATGAAAATGTCGATCGTTCTAATTCAGCCCTTAGCTATACAAGTCTATAGGACACCTGTTTTAGCTGAAATTGTTTTATTCTCTGACAATATAGACCTATTAGAATGCTAGAGTCTATATTATATTAGATGGTCAAACATTAATGATGAGTAAGTGAGATTTAATTCGTTATATACAAAGTAACTCTACAAATGCAGAGTATGTAGTTTATTTTTATTTTTGTTATTAATTAAATTTTATTTTAATATAGAATTTGGCTTGTTTTATTTATTCCCTAACTGTTAGCTGATTTTCTAACTGTGCTTTATACATATAATGGTAGTGCTATTACGGTTTATTTTGCTTAATGCCGTTCAATCCGCAAGTGTGGCCATTTTTATCGACAGACTATTTTTATTGACAGAGGCTATTTTATATTTACAGTTGATACAAACTAAGATATTGAGTAATTATAACCGGCAATTCATACGTATGTTTACAATACCAGCTGTGCCTCCTGGGCTAATTTTTAGGTACCACAAAAACCTCTATTCTCACGGAGATTTTTGTGGCCCATTAGGAATGTATTTTTTGTAAATTTCCATGTCTAACGTTTTTCATTAATTTTCTTCTTAACCAAAGCTTCGAAGCAGCTTAGTGTAATGATATACGTGACGCATATAAACAATATCTTGATTTGTATACAATTGTATATATGTATGTATGTATATTTACTAAAAACGTACCGACATTGGAACGATACTAAGCCCAGATCATTTCCGTAAACATATTATTAATATACACTGTAATTAAACGTGATTTGTCATGATCGACATGATGTCCTGAGGGACCGTTAGTCTTTTATCTAACGTGACATCATGCCTGTAATCCCCGAAGGCGTAGGCAGAGGAGTTTAGTACACACCCACGTTTTATCTGTGACCTTGATAAAGTGACTATACTTTAAGTTACGTGATGACATTTACAAGAAAACACTAAACTTTAGCAAATGCTAGAAACGATTTCATCATTAAAATTACCATTATTATCATGAATATTACCCTGACGCCGGTGCTGGTGTCGCCGGTACTCACCATTACACAAATAAATGTATGAAATGTTTTAAAATGTATTTAATTGAGCATTTTTGGACGGACAATAAGTTCACTTAAGATAAATGTATAGATAACAATAGGGTTTCCTAATAAAACAACACGTCGAATCAAAAATTACGCAACCTAATTTTAGGACATTCCTAGATCCATTACTGGACCTGATCTAGTATCCAGGGCAACAGTTTGGCAAGATCAGTGAATATCACATAGTTCGTGATATCGCACCTGGACTCCCCATGCCGGGCAAGAGATACAGAGACCAAACCTCGAAGGTACCACCTTCCGTTCATGTTGAACACCATGCCGCCACCACTGTCCCCGTTGCACACAGAACTACCTGGGAATATTAAAACCAATTACAAATTACTTATATCCAACAACAAATGATACGGCATTTGGTACAGCTTTTTGTTTACGGATTTCGTGGTAGGAGTACATCCTAAGACACCTACTATCCTCCTGTGAAAAGCATCTGAAATTGTTCTCCAATTATCATCATTATCATCAGTCAACTCCCGTCTCCAATAGCACGCTACTGAGCTCAATCTTCAGCTCTTCGCATCCCAATGGTTCAATGTTATTTTTGAGAAGTGGTGCACTGTACTGGTGATTTAGTGGCTGTAGTGACCATATACCATCAGGTAGACTGGATGAGCATTAAATATGTACTTAACAAAAACTCCATAGAGCAGCGTTAAATAAAACTGACTCTATTTCCGATTGACTTAAACCTTACTCTCTCTGAATTGATTGACTTTAAATCTTATTGTCTGTGAAACGATTGACTTTAAATCTTATCGTCTCTGAATGGATTGACTTTAAACCTTACCGTCTCTGAACCCAGCACAGTATGTGAAGCTGGACGTTAATCGAGAGAAGGACTCGCTTTGCGACCTGATACATGTCTCCTGGTCAACAACGGGCATTTCAACCAAGCCTAGTTCTTCTGTAGGTAATCCTGTACCATCGAAACCCCATCCGACGACCTGGAATATTAATAGTTATTAATATTTACATCTTTTGCGTTGACGATAATGGTTTATCATCATCATCATCATCAGCCTATTTTAGTCCACTGCTGGACATAGGCCTCCCCCAATGAGCGCCATCGCGCCC